>OMKI01005771.1:6786-23847 GCA_900302315.1 Phycis blennoides
CATACCCCCCCCCCCCCCCCATGTAAACATGTTTGTTTTTTACTCGTAAGTGGCCCAAATCAACCGTGCGCAGCAGCCTACATCCTAACAATTTGATGTTGATCCACTCACACCGTGTGCCGGTCCTTACTCCAGGTCCGGGCGGCATCACACTGGTGGCTGAGGTGAGGGGCCCAGCCAGGTGTCTCCTCCTGGGGGAGAGGCCGGCCCTCAACTGCCTGGCCCGCGCCTCGGGCATCGCCACCCGCTGCGCCGCGCTCCAGAGGATGGCGGTGGACGCGGGCTGGCGCGGGGAAGTGGCCGGCACGCGCAAGACCACGCCGGGCTTCCGCCTGGTGGAGAAGTACGCCATGTTGGTGGGCGGGGTGTCCATGCACCGGCAGGACCTGAGCGGCATGGTGATGCTGAAGGACAACCACGTGTGGGCCTCGGGAAGCATCACAAAGGTGGAATAAATCAGAGGGGGGAAAAAACAAAAAACCCGATCACGATCACGACGGAAACTTTGCCCGGACCAACGGTGGCCGGTCGACATTCTGCTCATCTTGGCATCTTGACAGCGTGGTTTCCCCCTGCAGGCGGTGCAGGTGACGCGGGCGGTGTGTGGCTTCAGCAGCAAGGTGGAGGTGGAGTGCGGCTCCGCGGAAGAGGCCCGGGAGGCGGCCCGAGCCGGCGCAGACATCGTCATGCTGGACAATCTGGAGCCTCGGGTAAGGGCTGCGGTCAGGCCGCTCGGCTCAGACGCCTCGTTTGCGTTTCTCCTTGTTTTGGCCTACTTCTGCTTTTCTTCTGGGGCGGTGGTTAGGGCGTTTTGTCAGCCGAGAGATGTAGGAGAAGACATCCTGGAGTATGTCTGGTCTGTCTATCTGCTGCAGAGTCGTTATTGAAGTCGTCTAGATAAGTTAACTGTGCACTTCCTCAAGTTCCCAACAGAAAAGACGAAGTGTGAAGTAGATCACATGAACGGTTCTAGAGATATGCAAAGGACATACATACACAACAAAACTATTATTATTCCTCCTCGCTGTCCCACATCCTCAATTTGTACACTTCTAAATGTTTTAATGCTTTATGTTGATATTTTGTATTTTTGGTATGCCTCAAAGTGGTGATCTCAAAGATTGTCATGTAAATGAATGTGTTCAAATCTATCGCCGAATGAGGTGACACAATGTTGATGGAGCCTGTTGATGGATGAAAGACCCTGCATTTTGAGTGTTGAGAACATATTGAATGTCATGCGGGCGACACTGTTTGGCTCTCTTGTGAGAAGAACTCATGTATGGTGAGATGGTAAGAAAAGTGCTGTAGGAAAATTAGTAGTATTATTAAAATTTTTATTCATATGATGCTTTGGATTTCAGCCATTTGTCGAAAGACTGAATGGCAAAGGACTCCCGATCCTCCACTGTTTCCTCCCCAGGAGCTGTGGGCCGCGGCGCGCCTCCTGAAGGAGGAGTTCCCGGCGCTGCTGGTGGAGGCGAGTGGAGGCGTGACCCCGGAGAACCTCTCGCAGTACTTCTGTCCCCACGTGGACGTCATCTCCCTGGGCTGCATCACCCAGGGGTGCCCCGTCGTCGACTTCTCCCTCAAGGTCCAAAAGCCCCGCGTGACGGAGGAGGATCGCGGGGCGCGGCCGCGGGTGTAGACGCCCCGCGGGTGTAGACTCCCCGCGGGGCTCGGTCGGGAGGAGGTCGGGAGGAGGTCCTGGTTGGGACATGGCCTCCTTCCTGCTGGAGCCATAAGCTACTGGCCACCAGGCGCCTTTTGAAACGCATCGGTAAAGGATGTGAAAGATGTTGACGTTTCCTACGGGAGTGGAGTTCATAGGCACATGCACTCGTGAAGACCGGATGTAAGTGATTTGGACCGGAGCGAGCCTTCACTGAGACTGAACGTTCATTTCAAAATGGAGTGATGATTGTCGGCTAAGTGCGTCACGCGTTCTTTCTTCTGTACAATCCGGTGCTGCAGCACTTCTGGAAGCGTCCGCGGGGACCACGGGTTACATGGAGCAGCAAATAAATTGGGATCTGGATGTTTGATCCTGCAACACTTTGGCTTTTTTCTGTTCTTTTCCCCCGAAAGAATATGTCAGTTACTGTTGACAGACCAGTTGAAATGGCATTCAGAGCACATGGAGACGAAACAGGCTTGCTTGGATGGTCATGTTGGATGGTCATGGGCAGGGGACCATCCAACACCATCACAACGGTTGAAAGTCGATTTGCCACACAAGTTGTCCAAATCTAAGCAAAATTTGGCTGTAGAGACATTTACGTTGAAATGTAAACTAGCAAAAGATGGAAATGTATATAATATATACATTTCCATCCACTGAGCTGCTGCTGCCCCATATTTACACATATTATGTGTAAATATGGGGCAGCAGCAGCTCAGTGGGTAGAGCTGGTGGACAGAGCGGGTCGTCCACCAACCGTAGGGTCGGCGGTTCGATCCCCTCGATCCTCCTCCAACTGTCCGCATTTCGAAGTGTCCTTGAGCAAGACACTGAACCCCAACTTGCTCCCCGGGCGCTGAGCATAGCAGCCCCCTGCTCCTATGTACCATAGGATGGGTCAAATGCA
This sequence comes from Phycis blennoides, assembly GCA_900302315.1. Lineage (NCBI taxonomy): Eukaryota > Metazoa > Chordata > Actinopteri > Gadiformes > Phycidae > Phycis > Phycis blennoides. The sequence goes on from OMKI01005771.1 coordinate 9,375, forward strand.
GAGAACAAATTTCGTTCCCATAGAGAAGAAGAAAGGTTTCTTAAAAAAGAAAAGTCCACATTCACTGTCCTAAAAAAAAAAGGAAGTGTTGTAATCTGAGTTTGAGTATTGACTACCACCAACTTTGTAGAATCATTTAGAAACAATTGCTTCACATCGTACTACGACACGAAAGTGGGAAGCTAAGAAACACAACGAAAAGCACAGAAACCACAGTACAATCTGTTGCGGAAACGCCACACATCAGGAAGTAGAGACACCCTCTATATGCTGTAACCTTTGCATTTCCTCTTTAATGATGAACACTGCTGTGGGAAGCAAGCACGGCCAGGGCTGTGTCCCTCTCCTCTGTGTCTTCTGGGTTATCGGTGAGCTTATCCTTTTGTAAACCTTTCTGACCATGATGAGAGTATTGGTAGTGGTTGTGATTTGACCTTTGCCTTAATAGCAGTAAGTATTGCAGTATGTAGATGACACCTGCAACAGTAACAGCAGTTTGGTTAGTACTGTAACCAATCACATTATTTTCCTGGGCAAATTGTTGCTAATTGTTTAGTGATTGTTGTTCTGGAGTATCGATATTTGACCTTTTAACCCTTTTTTTAACAAGTACAATCAGGTCATAGTAATCACCATGACCAAAATTGTATTTTTTTTTTAATCGTTTTCTTTGGTTGTTACTGCAAACAGAAATATTTTTAAGGATGTCCTGAAGGTTAATCTAAACCACTAAAGCTAAACCATACCACGACTACAACCCACTGCGTTCAGTGTGTGGCTGGTTGGTTTGGCTGGTTTGCGGTGTCGGGTCACCAACACCGCAAACCAGCCAGTGTTTTGGGAGGGGGATTTAAAAAAAAATTTCTAAACATTTTCAGCGTTGTTCCAGCTTGGCAGCTTGGCCTTTAACCTCGACACAGCTGACCCCAGCATCTATTATGGAAATGAAAGTGATTTCTTTGGACACAAGGTATTGCAGATCACCACTGAAAAAGACAAGGGGTACGTACAGCCAAAGTCTCTTATGTGTGACAAAATGTGTGATTAACCGGAAGAGGCAAACATTATGTTTGGAGTTTCTCTCAACAACTGAGCCTGCTAGGCAGCTAGGGTCCACCAGTGTTCTCGTTTGAATACGTGTTGAAGCCGAATTCGGGAGTAATACTTCTGTTACACCTCGCCCATGTCTTCACCATGCAGGTTTTTGGTCACTGCTCCCCTGCAGCAAAATGGTTCTGGAACAGTCTGCACTTACATGAAACATACGAATGGCTGCTTCACGCCTAACGGTAGTAAACCTTTTTGTTAGTTTTTTTTTTTTTTAAAGAAATAGAAAATATGGCAGCAATGGAGACGTTAATAGAAAGTGGCGGAGATATGTGTGATTATTGTAACGGGTGACCTACTCTGAATTGTAAGTCCACCGCTGTCTCGGTCTCTGCCAGAGGATATCCCCGTCCGGTTCTTTGGACTGTCGGTGGCCGTGGAACCAACGTGGCCCGGATTCACAGTGAGACGAGCAGAAAAACCAAGTCGCATACATTCACCTGTTATCGTATGTCATGTCGGATTATCTGTGTTGTCTCACCTCCTCGTGTAGATCTGCAGTCCGAATTTAGCTCACGAGTGTTATGATAACTCCTACCTGAGCGGGCAATGCTACTGGCTCGATGGAAAACCTCAGTCCACGGCGAGTTTCAGACCTGCTTTTCAAGGTAATAATTTAGCAGAAATGTTTGCAGGAACGGAAGCACAAATACGATTTTTAGGGTGGGCTACTAGAGACTTGGATGATACTGGAGACCATTGTTTACCAACCACCACAGCCCCCGTTTCTGCTTTCACTTTTGTGTTGCTCGATTACACGATTATCATTTGGCTCAAGAAACGCAGGGGAAATAGGAATATGCAATGCTGATTGAAAAACACCAGCTAGATCCCGTTACCATGGGCACACCCAGATTTGCGGTCGGGGGGGGGAGTCGACCGAGCAGAGAATCGGAGCAAGTAGCGGCTTGGCTATTGCAGATCAGATGATTGGCAGTTTGGCAGACCAGTCGTGTTGCTTTGCGGACAGAGATGACTTCATTTTCACACCTCGTCCATGAATACATTTTCAACTTGATTTGTAATTTTGAGTACAATTAGGACACTTCACTACACCAATATATATTTCTTTAAATATTGGGCAGGGCATGTCCGTGCCTCTATGGATTATGCCTGTTATATGTAGCCGTATACACAGTGGCATAGTCAAGATTAACATGAATTAATTCACAACATTCTTATTTCATTCTAAAACCTCCCACTAAATAATGACATATAAAAATTTTTGTTGCATATTTACAGATTGTACAAAGAAAACAGTGGACCTTGTCTTTCTGTTTGATGGATCTGGAAGTATGAAGCTTGAGGAATTCAACAAAAACAAAGATTTTATTTTGGATATCATGAACATCAATAACTCATCCATCAAAGTAACGACGAGAACCATAAATATTACCATACTGCAGTGATCCTGTCTGATCCTATCTTGTTTGTCACAGATACCAATACTCATTTTATTGTATTATCCTGTGAATTATTTTCAGTTTGCTGCCGTCCAGTTCTCCGAAGTACCTCGGAAAGTGTTTGACTTCATTGATTATCAAAATGGAAAGGCCGCCGAGTTGCTGAGGAAGGAGCCGTTCATGCAGGATCTCACAAACACATATCAGGCATTAGAATACACGCTGTGAGTTAAGACACGTCCTTCTGCATTTGCATTCGACTGCATTGACATCATCCCCGGTTTCTAACCGGCCATTTTGTGCATAGGCAGGGAGGATGGCCTACATTTACATGCGCATCGAGGCAGATTCTTATCTGGTGGAAATACCGACACGTCATCATCATCATCATCATCCCCCCCCCCACAAATGGGTGCATTGTGCATTTGTTTCAGGCTCAACCTCTTTGAAAACACGGTGGCGGGGGCCTCTCCTGACGCTACCAAGGTCCTGGTGATAATCACAGACGGTGACCCCACCGACGTGGACGACAGTTTCCAGATTGTGAAAAAATACGCAGAGAAAAACATCATACGCATTGTTATCGGGGTGAGTCAGACGTGTGCTAGCTCATCCGAAGGCTGGGGAGCGTTCGCCCGCAAACAAAGCGCAACGCGAGCAGACCGACGGTCGAAGATTGTCGAGTCGGGTTTGTTTGTTTTTTTTAAGGTAAGGTGAATGCTTCTAGAAATTCTTTTGGTTGAAGTGTTGTTCTGCTGGCGTACTTTATCTTGACAGGTGGGAAACGTTGCGCTGGACAACCTGTATGCCATCGCCTCAGAGCCAAACAGGACCAATACTTTTCAGATCGATAATTACAATGGACTCCCCGGACTCCTGAAGAATTTTGAAGAAAAGATTTTTAACATAGAAGGTGCTTTTGGTATTTTACCTCTGTGTTAATGCCATTTGAATTTGAGTCGTTTTTTAATAACAATGTTGTTTTTTAGATTCTCAAAGCGCACTTTCTGAACAATTGCAGTATGAAATGTCTCAGAGTGGGTTTACTAGCGTCTACCACAAGGTGAAGAAATTTCAATTTTACTTTCATATTTCACTTTTGAGTCCACCAAATGTAAACAAATCATAGCCTACAGTACATGTAGAAGACATCATTGTGATCTTCCTTTTGCTCTGCAGGGTACCTTGGTGCTTGGTTCAGTGGGATCAAATAACTGGCGTGGGACGCTGTATGAAGCACGTGTGGACTCCACCGGTACACACATCCAGGATCCCGACATGCCGCACAGCTCGTACATGGGTAACATTCCTACCAAAAATGAGCGATGTATATATTTTCTACATTTTTCTCATGCGTGGATGCTTATGCGTGTGTCATGAAACACTCGCGCGTGTGTGTGCCATCACATAGGCTACTCCGTGGCTGCTGGAGAAAAGGATTCGGTGTCTCTGTATTTCACCGGTGCACCGCGGTTTGAACACAAGGGAGTGGTGGTGGTCTTCAGGAAGAGGAAAAGCACCTGGGAGGTGGTGCACAGAGTGACCGGGAAGCAGGTAGGTCAATGACGTGATGTTCAATGAGATGATAACCCAGTGGAGAGGCCGCGTTTAGGTGAAAAACACAAGTCTCTAGACTTCCCAGTTGAGGCTGAGCCCTTCCTTGACAACAGGCATGTCTTGGTCAGGACAGACCCCACCTTGGTGGTGTTTCTGATCTTATGAAGGCCGGTACAAGGTCCAGTAGATCCCTTTTGGCGCCTCAGGGCAATTACCTTACTGGAGAGCAGACAAGGCTGCAGATTTTGTGTCGTGTGAGAAACCACTCCGGGGATTGGCGACTCCATCCAGAGTTGGGGAAGGAGATATGGAGTAGGTACAGCAAAGCGGTAGAGGTAGATCTTTGTGCCTCAGAGGCCTGAACCCACTGCCTCCATTAGTTCTCAATGAGGGAGAGGACCAACCCATTAGGCAAAGATGAGCCTATGTCTGATCCTGTCCACGTTGCGCAGTATCCAGGAAAGCAACCACAGAGAGCTGCTAATGGCCCAAACTGTACAAAAGGCTGCGGTTTCCAACTCCCTTCGTTCTCCTCGAGGGGAAAAGCTTGGTGCCTCCCCAGGAGACAAGACCTACTTTCCCCATTGGGAGGGCAGATCTGGCACTCAAACCCGGGCCGACGGCAGTCGTGGCTTTGGCCTCCTGCGGCGCCAGAACCGTTGCTGAGGGCACGTGAAGCAGGCTGTGGTCCGCGTCGCATCGCGGAGCACCATCTACCTGGTCACTCAATGCGGACCAATAAAGAATATTCTCTGACTTGGGGCGCAGCAGAAGTGGAGGATCCAGAGCATTGTAAGGTGCCTTCCTGCAGTCCTTGCTCAAAGGAACCTGGCCACCCTCCATGCGCTGTTAGTTGCCGGAAGCTGTACACTTCCTCTCCTCTTGCGGCCTCTGGCGATCCGCAAGCATGAAACAGAACAAGAACTCACGTTTGTAGCTACGGTTCTATAAATTCTGGATTACCACCAGAGCCGGTGTGTCACTCAGAACCTTGGTGGGAAGATTGTAGGCAGAGAGCCCAAAGTCCAATGAGATTAGCTAGGGGGGGGCCACTTGCGGTCATAGGTGACTTTGTTAATATCCGACTCTGGCAGTCATCCATAATTCAAAGAATGAGGTACATATGTTACTGTTGGCAATATGCTTCATTAGAGCCTCAGGTTGGATTTTGAACTGCTGCAGTCTGATTCTACATGCTATTCGCTGTCAACCCACCCACTCTCAACCCACTTTCCTATCATAGAACACATAACATAATCAATAGCAGAGAAATTGCCATTTGCCATCTGAACAAAATATGCTGCATTTTCATATATACTATCACACCGCGTTATTGCACCTTTTAAACCTTCAAATTGAACCTTCTATTTGAATGCCCCGTTGGCCCAGATTGGTTCCTACTTTGGGGCGGAGATCTGCCGGGTAGACGTCCAATCAGACGGCAACACAGACTTCCTCCTGGTGGGCGCGCCGATGTTCCACCATCCTCAGGAGAATAGAGAGGGGCAGGTATACGTCTACAGACTGACCAACAAGGTGAGGCTCTCTCAGTGGTGAAGTGTTGGAGGCGAGTGTTCACGTTGTTCTTGTGTGAATAATCACATTTTGCCAAAATGGCCAAAAAACGTAAACGTAAATGTTCTGACAGTTGGAGCTGGAACACGTGCTGAACGTGTCGGTGCCGTCGCGAGGCCGATTCGGCACGGCAATCTCCTCGCTGGCCGACCTGAACGGAGACGGCCTCAGGGATGTGGCGGTGGGGGCACCGATGGAGGCTGACCACAGGGGGGCTGTGTACATTTACCTGGGCAACCAACACAGCGGGGTGCGCCCCACCTTCAGCCAGGTGAGTGAAACTCAATTGTGTAAAACGGAAGCAACACACGTGTGTCTGTGCGCCTCATCTATTGTCTGTTGTTTCTGCGTTCATTCACAAAACACCACCGCGGTGATCCGGGGACTTGGAGGCACGCCGGTGTGAACAGTTTCTTCTTTACTTATAAGCAGTTCAATATGACAGATCTTCAACAACTTCAACTTCAACTTGCTCTTTATTGTCGTTGCACAAGAAACACAGAGTGATTTTTGGCAGCGAAATGTCGTTGCTATGGTTTCCGGCAGACACAGAGAATAAGCAGAGGTATAAATAGATCTATAAAAAAAAAATACAGAAATAAAAATATAAAACTATGATCAATGTAATATATTAATATATTAGATATGTAGCTGAATAACATGTATCATGGTGCTGTGGCACCGTGAACTGTTTTAACGTGAAGTAATCTACCAGCAGACACTATCCAAAGCAGGTGATATCACGGGAGTGTCAAGAAGCAGGTGTCTTGCTCATGGACGCTGCCTACATCCTGTTGTGTTTCAGAGAATCACAGCACATCCAGCAAACACTCGCATCCGATTCTTTGGGCAAGCGGTGGACGGTAACATTGACCTTGGAGAGGACGGACTGGCTGACCTGGTGGTTGGATCACGAGGGGCCGCTATCGTCTTACGGTATGTGTGGTTCCTTTACTGTCGTGAGGACATTTTGTGAAAGCAAAAACGTTCACGTTTAGCAAAATCGGCAAAGCGAGTGCTTTTGACTGAACGTTTCTTTTCTATTTTAAACGTTTACATGTTTGGGTTTTTTTTTTTTTGTTTTTCCATTCCTAAATCCCACTTTAGTACTTTTAAAGGCCTTATATCATAGAGCAGAGAATATACTGGGGTCTCACTGAACAGTGAAAGAGATATGATATGACTCAAAGTGATGTACTTAAGTAACCTTAGTTTAGTTAAGTACACAACATGGGTCCGAATTTTCTGCAAGTATTACAATACAATGCAATGGCCAGAAGCAATCAGCGCATTATAAACCCCAGTCATCTTTTGTCATCTAGGTCCAAGCCAGTGATAAACGTCAAAGCCCACCTAAGCTTTACACCTGCAGAGATAAGCACTGACAACATCCACTGTCCGCAAACCCACGGCACCACTCTGCATATGGTTACCCTCACCGTGTGCTTGGATTTGGCAGAAGTAACACACAGAAGGACAGGTAAGCCATAGCATGAAGTACCACAATTGCTGATGCTTGTGAGCCACCCAGACGGGCCTGGGTGAGCCAATCACATGAAGGCCAACCCCCTAGAAATCCTATTGGCCAAGACAGAGAGCCATAGCAAGTCTTCTCTGCAATATCTATACATCAAGGTAGTTCCTCTGCAATTGAACACACCAGTCACACTCCTGACACCACATGCTCTGTATCTACCTCGGAAAAGTCTGACAGCCTGTAAAGAGGTGACCTACTATTAACCACAAATGTTGAAAAATTTGCATTATGAATGTTTATGTTTAGGTTTATACGTAACTAATATGTAACTGAAGGACAAACTGCGGCACTAACAACGGTTGCTCTCCAACGTCTGCCTAGGAACACTGAACACGGGACTGAACATCTCCTACATCCTGGACGTGGATCCTAACAAACAAACACGCCGCGGTTTCTTTGAGGAATTGGGCAAAACAGATCTTCACAAGACTGTGGAGATAATGTCCAAACAGTGTTACCACCATAACATCAGCATGCCAGTACGCAAGATCCATTTTAACGCTTAAAAATTCACTCCACTTCTTGTTTTGCTTTAAAAAGTTTGTTGATGACGTCTCGTGTGACAAAGAGAATGGATTTTATCCTGTACGACCCAATTGTCATTTTAGTCATTTTTTACTAGAAGGAGCAATAGAAATGAATAGGAAGATGCCAGGCCTGCGCAGCTGACTTATCTTTCTCTGTAGAAGTGTGTGTACAATACATTATCAACCATCGTCATCAGAATGACTTATTCTCAAAGTGAAATGGAGAATGCGGCAAACATCCTGAATGCAGACAGCGTCACACAGGCTGATACTGAGGTATGGAAACAGCAAAATGGTAGTTAATCAAACAGATGTCTATCTATCAATACCTCTTAGAAAGATTTCAGTGTTCTTTAACCTGGAACCTATTTTTTATAATTTTATATATATTAATGTGTGTAAAATTAGTTTTTTGTGAATTATAAATGAGTGTTTTGAGGCATAATCTAGCATACAATGGTATCTCTGTCCCAGACACTGCATGTTTAGTCTACTTAGAGCCTTATTGCTTTCACACCAGGCTTTCCAACTCCGTTAAACTCTTAACCCACAGGCCACAATCTACCGTGATACAATATCCTCTGCATCAGTCTGACGTGCTACGTGTCACGTGCTTTGTTATCAAATGACTCACAATCTAGTGCCCTTATTGCGTCCCAGATCTAAATAAAAACCTCCCTGTGTTCCAGATCCCCTTCGAGAAAAATTGCAGAAACAATGACACCTGCATAGCGGAACTAGAAGTGGACTTTAAATTCACGTATGTACTTGTATATCTCAACACACATTCGACCACAGTACCTGCGCCTTGCTTGTGACCCCTTGTGAACTCGGTCCCGCAGCGCCCCGACACTAGTGGTGGTGAACCACAACAACTTCGATTTGACCATAAGCCTGGCCAACCGCGGAGACGACTCCTTCAACACGAAGCTCCATCTCTTCTACCCTCCGGGCCTCTCCTTCTCCATGTTGTATCTCCTGAAGGTGACGTGCCCAAACAAGCCCCTTCTTCCCGTTTAGTAAACGCGTTTAAAGGTATACCGCTGCTATTTCATTCTCCTTTTTCTGCATTGGATTCAACAGTCCAGCCGACCGACGCTGCCCTCCTGTAATGATCTGAATGGGGTTCTCAACGAGACCGTGTGCGGCATCAGCCTTCCTGTGTACCACAGCAGAACTAACGTGAGATTATTAACCGAGTGCACCGGACTCACACAGAGTTGTTTCATATGCTTATGCCACAGTGGCGAACAATCGCTCGAAATTAGTAACCGTCGTCTTTGTGAGTCAGAAATGTTATATACAATGTCGTACAAAACAATGAAGATCTTCCTGAAATCAGTTGTACTCGTGAAACGTGAAATGGGCGTCGTGGCTCTGGCGTTGGCATTCTCACTACTGGCAGACGCAGATGCAAAATATTGAATTAAAATTGGAGTTAGATTGATCTAATCAAGCATTTTGGTGTATATTTGTGCAGTATTTAGTTTCGGTATATGTAACCTATAAAGTGTTTTTGTTGTTTACATTTTTAAGGCAACATTTCACACGTTGTTCCGCATTATGGATACATTTGACTGGGACAAGGAAATGTCAATAACCATCGTGGGAAAGAGGTACATTTCTATTTTAATTCGTTTTCTAATCATTCATTATTTATTTGTTATTCGTGTTGTTTAATTGAATATTGTCACCTGCTGTTATACAGTGATAATAATAACGCCACCAAGAGCTCAATGACCAAAGTCATTCCTGTACAGTATCAAGTTTTCCTAACAGTAGCCGTGTAAGTATACATTTCAAATTGAAATTGCATTGATACCTTGGGACATTCCTGCAATGATCTGTTTAACTACTGAAATAAATCTAGTGTAGAGCTTTGGTTTTGATTATTGCAAATGGCAATGCTTTTTTTTCTTGGTTGCATTTTGTAGGCATGAAGATGCCGTGACCTACCTCAACTTCACTATGGAGGATTACGCACCGAAGAGAGTAGTTGTCATATACGAGGTAGACTAATAAGCACAAACACAAATAGAAATCAATTGAGATTTGTTATTGTCATCATGGAATGTCTACAGAGAGGCACTTGTGTTGTCACCGTGTTGTGTTGTCACCGTGTTGTGTTGTGACCCTGCTGTGTTGTGACTGTGTTGTGTTGTGACCGTGTTGTGTTGTGACCGTGTTGTGTTTTCACCGTGTTGTGTTGTGACCGTGTTGTGTTGTCACCGTGTTGTGTTGTGACCGTGTTGTGTTGTCACCGTGTTGTGTTTTCACCGTGTTGTGTTGTGACCGTGTTGTGTTGTCACCGTGTTGTGTTGTGACCGTGTTGTGTTGTCACCGTGTTGTGTTGTCACCGTGTTGTGTTGTCACCGTGTTGTGTTGTCACCGTGTTGTGTTGTCACCGTGTTGTGTTGTCACCGTGTTGTGTTGTGACCGTGTTGTGTTGTCACTGCGTTGTGTTGTCACCGTGTTGTGTTGTCACCGTGTTGTGTTGTGACCGTGTTGTGTTGTGACCGTGTTGTGTTGTGACCGTGTTGTGTTGTGACCGTGTTGTGTTGTCACCGCGTTGTGTTGTGACCGTGTTGTGTTGTCACCGTGTTGTGTTGTCACCGCGTTGTGTTGTCACCGTGTTGTGTTGTGACCGTGTTGTGTTGTGACCGTGTTGTGTTGTGACCGTGTTGTGTTGTGACCGTGTTGTGTTGTGACCGTGTTGTGTTGTGACCGTGTTGTGTTGTCACCGTGTTGTGTTGTGACCGTGTTGTGTTGTGACCGTGTTGTGTTGTCACTGCGTTGTGTTGTGACCGTGTTGTGTTGTGACCGTGTTGTGACCGTGTTGTGTTGTCACCGGTCCATCAGTTGAAGAACCTGGGGTTCAAAGCGTTCCCTGTCAACGTGTCGGTCACCATCCCTACGAAGCTGGAGCTCGACTTTGAAGTGAACAACTATCAAGTCGTTCTCGAAGAGGTAGTGAACGTGTGGCATTCATAACAGTGGATGCAAATCTAAAGCCTACTTTTTTTATCCTACGAACATTTCACACAAAAAAATCATATATTAATCACCCCACCTTTTTTTTTTTTTTTTTTTTTTTTTAAGGGAAAGCCATGTGCTAATACGACAGATACGTCAGATGTAAGTGAAAGAGTCGATATTCACAACGCAATAGGCATGACAATATCCACTCAAAACATTTTATGATGGTTACAATCAACCTTTTTTTCCTACAGGGCTGCTCTCCGGGGCAAAACTGCAAGACCCTGGCGTGTGAGACGTTCTCTCTAGAGATCCAATCCACCACTAAGGTCACGCTGTCTGGGGAGCTGTCTTTTAAGGGCCTCCAGCAACTGGCAAAGGTTTGTGTGCGCGTTCACTCATTGTGTGCGGTTTGTGTGCGCGTTCACTCATTGTGTGCGGTTTGTGTGCGCGTTCACTCATTGTGTGCGGTTTGTGTGCGCGTTCACTCATTCCTGCCGCGTGCCACTCACTGTGTTCACTGTGTTGCTGTTGCATTACTCGGTGATGACTTAAAGGTGCGTTTGTTTCTGCCTCACAGAGCAGGTCACTGCGTGAACGATTGATTGGTGAAACAAAAAAGGTGTTTTGGAGAAGCTTTGTGGAAGTGACCTATGACACCCAGCGCTACGTTCAGGTGTCCAGTAAACACTCGGTGAGGATTTATTCACTGACGCCGATTGTGTTGGTGTCATCACCATTACAAATAGTGAATTATGATTATCATCAGAATTTGTTTCTCATTACTTTAATATTCTTGACTCCAGAATGATACGCGCTTCCCCCGAGCACAGGTATGCCTTCACCTTTTTTAATGACATGTAACACCAAGTGTGGACGTTTTAGGGCCCACTCAATGAGTTCTGTTTTCTTGTTATTTCCACAGCCTGTGATTCGCGTTGAGCTGATCATGCCTCCTGACATCATACTCATCGTGGCAGTGGCAGGAAGCGCTGGCCTGCTTCTTCTCTTCATCATCGCTTTGGTTATGATCAAAGTGAGTTTCACTTTCACGCATGAACAAGGGAAGATTCCCACTGGAAAACGCACGCACGCACGCACGCACGCACGCACGCACACACACACCTCTGTCGGCCTGTAAACATCAGGATGGTCTCACGAGGCCGTGATTCAGACCACACCCCTACAACCTTTCCCAGACCAAGTTTGTTAGCCAACTTTGAAATGTATACTTGTATACATTGTATACATTTTCCGGACAAGATATTTGGTGTTTGTGTCGGGGATACGTCCCTCTGCAATATGTTATGGTTATTTTATGTTTTTAGATCCTGCTGTTGTAATGCAGTACTCATGTTAGTGACTAGTCAGTATGTGACCTCTTTGTAAGTTCGCACTTTGATCGCTCTTTGTAACTTGGCACTTAGTCAGAGATGTTACACTAGCAATGGTTAACCTAGCAATTGAAATGCTTGAAACTTGTTCTGGTGAATTTCTTACTGCATTAGCAGCAATGAAATGTTTCACCTTCTTATGACGAATGTACTCTTTGTAAGTCGCTTTGGATAAAAGCGTCTGCTAAACGCCCCTCAATGTAAATGTGAATGTAAATGACCGGTCCATTCAAAGATACCTCGAATTTGACTCAAACAAAACCATGTGTTTCTGTCAATGCCAGATGGGGTGCTTCAAGAGGAAGACGATGCAATATTACCAAGAGCAGCACGAGCAGGACGAGCAGGAGGAGATGGAGGAGATGGAGGAGGAGGAGGAGAAGAAGGAGGACCCCAGCAGCACGGCCCTGGGAGCCCCTGCTGATACGGACGCGTCGGAAACCTCAGAGAAGGAGGCACTTCTTCAGAGCTCCGGGAGCCCAGAGCACGTCGCCAACGGAGGCCATCAGGATTGAAGTGAACGCCCCGGCACAGACACTGTCACAGAGCGGCTCCTCCTGGAGAGTTGGGATTGGTCGGAGCTAGAGGTCCCATTCACCAATGGGACCAATTAGGAGTATATTACGATTACACCATTCACCCCGTCTTAAAGGGACAGAAGCATCAGTGGACATTTAGGCAGAACAGATACGTATGTAGAATTGTTAAGACGATTGCAAAACTACTGACTTGTGACTTGTTTGGAGTCTATTGAGTGAAAGTCAACAAATCAAAACAATCATTGTGAATTTATACAACTGGCATAGGAGTGTGAGGAAAAATGCATCAAAACAAATAAAAGGGAAATAGGTCAAATGTACTGTAGATTCCTGTAAGGCATACTGGAAAGGTTCTAAACATACATTCCATACAAGGAAGGTACATGTAAATACATGGGGTTTGGATATCATTACTTAATGGTACATTTGAATTAAATCTTCAGTTAATTCAAAATCCATGGTATCCCAAGCACCAACATCAAATGCTTTGCTTGTATATAAATTTGCAGGGCAGTAATTGTGTGCATATATAACATTGTTCAATGAAGGCGACAAAGTCACCAAGTGGCTTTGAGAAACTGTACTCCTGTGTTGAAGGCAGCACTTTGTCTGCGCGCCGGAGACCCTGCAGAAACCTGTGAACCGTGGGCCGTAGCGGCAGAAGCACTCTTCTGCTTCCTGTTTGTTACAGCGCTGACACAGCGGAGTGTTGGTGCCTGCTGGTGCAGGAAGTGGTATTGGAAGCGGAAAGAAGACCCTGCCGTGTTAAAGGGTCTCACTCTTTCGTCTGCTGGTGCTCCGGGGCTCCAAATACATGTATATATAGAGTATGCGCACACAACATTGAGACACCTTGCTAATAACTTGTGTTGTTGGAAGTTCTAACGTAAAATGCTTGCTGTGCTGCCTCATGAGTTGGTGTGAAATGCGGACTGGGCCTGCTAGCGATCACAAGAAGGATTCACAGCCCAAAATGTGTTGAGAGGCAAATGCTGTTTATACGGGATTTTGAACATTAGCGCTTAGCTTAGCATTCATTCCAATGTACACCGTGGTGACGTTTTAGATGTTGACACCAAACTTTGCACACTTCAGAGGGAATTGCCTCTTTGTCGAAGTGGTATCTGGGCCCCGGCTCATTCTCAAGTGGTATTTTGAGTGACTGAAAATTGCAAAAAAGAATTATCCGTATAAGTCGCCATTTTTTTTTAAGCAATCAAAGCTCTTAACTCAGTTGGCAGCGTAACAAACGAGTGGCTAGAAAGACAGCGAAAATAAATAACTCCTCAAAATACAAAACAATAAAAATCTTAATCTTGTTCCTCATTGGCATCCTCATCATCTTCCAGCCCACTGACAGTTCTACTCAAATCCTCTTTGATTGTCTTCGATACATTGACACAGCCAATGTCAGGACTGCAGAGTCACTCCCCATCTTCCGGAAGAGACTCGAGACCCACTTGTTCAGAGTTCATCTGAACCCTGCATAACCCTACACCCTCGTGCTCTTATTTGTTGTACGTCTTGGCACTTTGATTGCTCTTTGTAAGTTAGCACTTTGATCGCTCCTGGTAACTTGGCACTTAGTCAGAGATGTTGTATACTAGCAATGGTTAATCTAGCAATTGAAATGCTTGAAACTTGTTCTGGTGACTTTCTTACTGTATTAGCTGCAATTAAATATTTTACCTTGTTATGACAAATGTACTCTTTGTAAGTCGCTTTGGATGAAAGCGTCTGCCAAATGCCCTAAATGTAAATGTAAATGTATGTGTAAGCCTACATTTTGAATATAAATTGCATTGCATTCAGAACAGTATATATGGCATTCTTAACATTAGATACCATCAAACAAAAA
>OMKI01005771.1:26698-46929 GCA_900302315.1 Phycis blennoides
TAATGGAACTGCCCCTACCTACCTCCAAACGTTAGTGAAACACCACGCCCCTGCTCAAGCACTCCGCTCAACTACCTCAGCTGGTCGACTGGTACCTCCATCACTAAAAGGAGCAGAAGGTCGGATGGCGAAATCACAGCTCTGGTGGAACGAGCTCCCTGCCAATGTCAGGACTGCAGAGTCACTCCCCATCTTCCGGAAGAGACTCAAGACCCACTTGTTCAGAGTTCACCTGAACCCTGCATAACATCCATCCTCTTAAAAAACAAACAAAAAAAACCCTCATGCTCTTATTTGTTGTACGTCTTGGCACTTTAATCACTCTTTGTAACTCGGCACTTAGTCAGAGATGTTGTATACTAGCAATGGTTAACCTAGCAATTGAAATGCCTGAAACTTGTTCTGGTGACTTTCTTACTGTATTAGCAGCAATGAAATGTTTCACCTTCTTATGACAAATGTACTCTTTGTAAGTCGCTTTGGATAAAAGCGTCTGCTAAACGCCCTAAATATAATTAATTGTATAAAAAAATTATACAATAAAAAAAAAAAAGCCCTCAGGCCCTCACATAACATTTTTGCTGTAACATGTTCAAACCCCACACAGGAGACTATAACTGAGTCCATGAGCCATGTGTGAAAGGTGAAACACTCACCTGGTAGACGGGATGGAGTCGAGACCCCGCTGGCCCCACTCCTCTCAACGCCTCCGCGCTCCTCGTCTCCGTTCTTTTGGTGTCCTCCTCCCGTCCTTCTGTCCTTTGTTGTTCTGTGGAAATGGACCCGCGGTTCATCCGGTCCGCACCTCGGCTCTCTGGCGGTGATGCCGTGAATTAAATGATACACGCGTCACTTCAAACACGTTGAGATCAATCAAACGAGTGTCGGTTTTGATGCTTGTAGGAATGAGATGTGTACGTGCCTGATGTGGCACTTAGGTTTGATATTGTAATCAAACTATTGTAAGTAAATCAAAGGTAGCAGTACGCACTGCTGTGGATAACACCTTCCTCTTCCAGGCAGAAGGGTCTCAGGCTTAGAAAGAGGGTCTTGAAAACTGAATGACCAGCGGCGGTGGCAGCATTGGAAGGGGCTGTGACAAGGGATAGCAGAAAAGGGTCAATAACCGAATGAACTAATACAAAACAAACAGGCACGACATTCGAAGCCCTTACCTTTGTCCGAAGACATTTCGGGCCCGCGTGACTCTCTGTGACACGGTGGGCCGCCGTCGGTCCAGGGGGCAGCCGTCGCTGGCTGGCGGTCGTTTGGTCGGTGGTTTTCACCGCCGCCCTGTACAGGGCGAGGCTTGACGGGACCAGGCCTCCCCCGAGCCGATGCACGCGAGGCGGTAGTCCCGAGGAGGGGGGTCGCAAACAGACGACGCAACACTCCACCGGCGGCCTCGCCAGGCTCAGCCTCGCCAGGCTCAGCCTCGCCAGGCTCAGCCTCGCCAGACTCAGCCTCACATGGCTCAGCCTCAGCCTCGCCAGGCTCAGACTCAGCCTCGCCTGGCTCAGCCTCGCCAGGCTCAGACTCAGCCTCGCCAGGCTCAGACTCAGCCTCGCCTGGCTCAGCCTCAGCCTCGCATGGCTCAGCCTCGCCTGGCTCAGCCTCAGCCTCGCATGGCTCTGGGGAAGATGCAATCAGGTCTGTTGCGATCTGTAAGGGAGGCAGGTCCTCATCGCTGTCCGTAACTGAGCTTGCTATACTGTTGTGGTAGCGCCTTTTCACAGGCTTACGACACCCCAATACAGGTTGATCACAGTGAGTGGGTTTACTCGGTCCGCAGTTCGTCTTGGCTTGGCGAGAATGTCCAGGTGACTCTGAGCCCTGTGGCTTTGAGCCAGACGTCACTCCTGGCTTAGCAATCACAAAGTCATCACTTTGTCTGTGTGCAGGATTTCGAGTGGGAGGCCATGCTGAAGCGCGTGTATCGTGGCCAGCGGCAGCATCAGTAGAAGCGACATTCTCCTTCTGGTTCGTCAAAGCTGCAGCGGCAGAGTGCCGAGGGTTTGACAACGCGACGGAAGGAAGTGGTTTAACATCAAGATAATCTAACACACTCTGATTGAGGGGGGAGGCGAAAAGGCTGCGGAAGGCTTTCTGTGCATCTTTGGCGGGGCGGGGTTCCGGCTGAGCAGGTGGAACTTGGATGTGCGCACGGCCGCTGGAGTCGATGACTCCGCCACTGGCCTGCCCAGAGCCCTGGGAGTCGGGAGGGACACTTCTATTCATAGGCAGACGGTGAACGGCTCGTATGTGACGGCGATTTGAGGACGGAACAACTCGACTTCCACTCGCCGTTGCTTTGGCGCCCTTTGATTCCACGGCGTCGGGTTTTAAACACAAAGCCGTTCCACTGAACGAGTCCCAGGGGGGTTGGGGGACCGCCGCGGGACGGCCCGAACCGTAATAGGCCAACGGAGGATTGGCGGATAGAGGTGGTGGTTCTCTGACGCAGGTCAAGTTAGAACTTCCGACCGCCTTAACCGACCTGAGAACAGCATCCACGGAGTACGGCGCCTCAGCGGGGCCGGTCCCGGCCGACGGGGCGCCGGAGCCCCGCAGCCGGGCCGACCAGGAGGGAGGGTCCCCGCTTGATCCAAACAGCGAGGGGAAAGGTCTGGAATTCGTCGGCCCCAGCACCGTTTCAACCGAATAGGAAACTTGATCACTCGACAGGGGGCCGCGGGTCAGGGATGTGCTCTCAATGTGTGCCGGCTCACGGTCCTGTTCAGCGCCCGTCAACTCCTTCACCTCGCTGTGCGCTGGCTCCTCCGGGTAAGAACTGTTGTAAAACTGTGGCCTGGGAAAATATGAAATACCCCCCCCCCCCCCAAAACGTTACGCGTAAACCAAACCAAGAAAACGTGGTCGTGCAAATAACGTCACTTAATATGACTCACTTGTCACTCATAATCAATTTGTGACACTTTGTGAACCCGCACCTGATTGGATGCAGCAATAGGTCGGGTTTAGGGCTGCTGGGTTCTTCCTCGGCCGTTGCCTGCGTGTCTCCGGTCTGCGGCTGAGCCGAGCTCTCCTGCTGGCTTCTCTTTGCCAACTCGCTGAGATCCTTGTCCCGCTGTAATACCTGCAGTGTCGCACGCATTTCAAATTGCAGTCAGTTATTAAACAGTTAATTCCATCCCACAGGGGGAAACAATGGGACCTTGGATGGATGGAAGGAAACGCACACGCACACGCACACGCACACACACACACACACACACACACACACACACACACACACACACACACACACACACACACACACCTGATCCAGCAGTTGTCTGGTGAGGTCGCTGAGGGGCTTGTGGGAAAACCTGCAGTCGGCTTCTTTGGAGCACTTCCCCCAAGTGTGGAAATACTTACAGGGGAAGGAACGTAGAAAATAACTTTGATAAGGAAATCGTGCGCTGTAAATTACATTCTCCCGTCGATGACTCCACGGCGACATTACACATTGGCGTCACTTCCTGCCTGACACGATTCAAAAACAACACGGCCATGAACAGCGGCCCCCCCAAAAAAAACCAAATAAACAAAGGATATTGTGCATGTACACGCAGCGGTCCCCTTTGGCACAGGACCCCTGGATGTAGAACTTGCACACTTCCTTGATGACATCGTTGCCGAAGTTGCCGTGCTCCAGCTGACACTCCTCACCCTGCGGGACGGACGGACGACACCGCGGTGAGACGGGGAGAAGGGACCGCGTCCGCGCGGAGAGAGAGAGAGCAGAGAGAGAGCGGCTGAAATCGCCCCCACGTGAAGCGGAACACGTGCTCCCCCTACCTTGGTGCAGCTGCCCCTCAGGAAGTGTTTGCAGAGCAACCGACCGTCGGCCTCCACGGCGTTCTGCTCGATGAACTGCTGGGTCATGGGCCGGACCCTTTTGGCTGCCGGGTTCTGCGGGAGAGCGGGTAAATGGACACGACAAGAGTCCAAGCAGAGCCAGTTGGTGACTCGGGAGGGAGAGGCAGGACAGGCCGACGTGTAGAAGCTTTGACTATCCGTCGAAAAGTACGGGGTTAGAAACGCAAGGTGTGCAACCTGTAGGCACCTTTGAGCAAGATGCCTACCTGGCCCTACATGCTCACGAATGAGTAAAAGCCAACGATGACATTCAATGAGACTGTAATTGTATAAAGGTGCTGCCAATCTCATCACAGCTGGTATGTGATACGACCACAAAAGGCAGGCCAACATTGACTTACCATGTTGTTTTTGTTCATTTGAGTGTTTCCTCTTCTCTTAGACAGAAACCGTTCTCTACCGTCGGCCTGATGCCATTGTCTTCCATTAGGACCCCCGCCGTTGTGGCTCTGACTAGGGCCGTTTTCCTGCCACCTCTGCTTCTTCTTCTTCTTCTTCTGTACCATATTGTGTTGCTGCATTTCCTGCTTGAATGTTGTGTTTTGGATTTTCTGATGCTGGGCTTTCTTATCCATGGTGTGCTGTGCGAAGGCACCGCTGGGGTGGAAGTGGTCTCGTTCTCTGCTGTGGATAAAGCGGGCTGGTGCTCTGGGGCTGCAATCTGGGTTGTCATAGTCATAGAATGCTGGAGGTCTGTGAGTCTTTGCTGTCAAGGCTTGATTAAGCTGAAATGGAAATGAATATATGAATATATAAAAAACGTAATATATATATAAAAAATATATATATAAAAAATATAATATATATATAAAAAATCCTGATTGAAGGATAACCCCTTTAGATTACCATCTCGGTTCTAAGGGAGTCCTTGAGAAAACTAAAACACAAGAAGCATGCTGATACACATTCACCAGCATACTCTCATGCCCAACCACACACATACTCTTGTTGAACACACACCATTCACACACCAAACATAAAACGTATAAGGTAGTTTAAAAAATATGTTTACACGTTGGCGTGTCTTTTCCTTCTTCTTCTGGCCACTCTGCTGTCCACCAAGATTCGGTCTTGTCGTGGCACACAGCTCTTGAACGCCATTTCTATCCATATGATGGATGAAAAATGAATTACTTAATTAATCATGTAAATGCAATTTTTTGTTAAAGCTCACATATAAAGTGCTTACTTGTATGGGCGGGGGGATTGCTTGATGGCAGGACCTTCCTCAGCAGTAGACAGAGTTTTAAAAAGGTTCGCAAATGCCATTTTGTTCATTAGTTATTTGATTTATATAATTTTAATTGGTCGCAAGGAGTAGCATTCAATATGTCAACCTAAACCATCTTGAAAATGAACGAACTGTCCTTCTCGTCACGTCAACGAAATATGTTTTCCCTCCATTTAAAAATATCATAAATAAAGGACAGAGGGGTTTCGTAAACTTTCTAAAAGCTGTATATAGCTTTCAAAACATAGTAGTTTGCGAATTCAGCGCATGTTGATATGTCTTCCGCGTACGTCACGTCACGTGTCACGTGTCGCCCTACCAGCACCCTCTGCTGGTAGTTGTACGTTCTGCATGCGAATTCATACAATATTAGGAAAATAAAGTGCAATAACACAGCTAATCATCATTAATAATTTTTGTGTCTGTATGATGTAACTTAAATATATTTGGAATTACAACAGGTGGGGAATAGGGTTCGCAAAACACTAAATCGAGATTAATTTCCTTTTTATTTTATTTTTAATAATGTAACATGACGTTATCAGAAACCAAAGCTGTCGTTTTGGGAGGGTATGCCTATTGTACAAGTCCTGATAGGGGGACTCCGCAGGGTCTTCACGTGTACTACACTAATTACACTCAAACTATCCGCGGACAGTTGGTCAGGACTTATGTCTGCAAACGAAAATAAACTTGAATGTGACGTGTTTTTTTTTCTTGCTTAATAATACAATTATAGATATGCGAAATCTTGATAAAGGCTGAACTTTGTTACGCCACAGTGGAGGACGACAGTATCAAAGTCCAGGTCATGATGATATGCAGCGGTTTCAGTGTACTCTACTGACTTGCGTCTCTCCTTTAATTGCTACATTGAACACGGCTGTTCTCCTGGGCGCTTCGTTTTTATTCAACGACACAATCCAAAATGCTATTTAGGGTCCCGCTCGCCCCGTGGTTTTTCTTGTTTTTGGGGCTGTCCCTTTACGTCGTCCAGGGTCAAGACACCGATGCGCCCCCAGCAGAGCCGGGCAGCCCGCCGGCCGAGGAGGACGGTGACTGGGGGATCGACACCCTGAGGGGCGGCTTCGAGGCGGTCAACAGCTACTTTGACTCCATGCTGGAGCTCATGGGTGGTCGTGACGGAGTGTGTCAGTACCGTTGTCGATATGGTCAGTATGCTTGATAATACTTTGATTGAAGTTGATCCATAATATGATTGATCCCTGTATTCAATATAATGGAATTTAATATAGCTATAGAATTTAATATAGAATTTTATATAAGTTCATTATCCGATATGCACTTCAGTCCCAAAACGATTACGGAAAGCTTTGCCAGGATTTCAAATAGCCTATCTTGTCTCAAACAAATTGATGTTTTGGTTTTGATTGTTAAGAGCTAAAATAACAGAAGTTTCCTTATTGTCAAAATATATATTGAGTTTAAAACATTGTCCTATGTCTACTTGGTCATCAAAGTAAAAGCAGTAGCCATAAAGATGATGTAATTCACTCCCCAGGTAAAGCCCCTCTACCGCGCCCTGACTACCAGATGCCAGAACCTGACGGATGCAGCTCCTACTTCCTGGGCATTCCCATTCCCGAAGGAGTACGTTATAAAGCATTCCCATTACACAAACACCTAGAACATTTCATATCACACAAAAACATGAATTAGCAAAATGCCAATCCCATTCTAACACACACATATACGTTTTATTTCAAGATGGATGCGGGCATCCCAGCCATGACCAAGTGCTGCAACCAGTTGGACGTGTGTTACGATACCTGTGGCTCAAACAAGTACCGCTGCGATTCCAAGTTCCGCTGGTGTCTACACAGCATCTGCTCCGACCTGAAGAAGAGCTTCGGATTCGTGTCAAAGGTCGAAGGTCAGTAGGCTAACGGGACCTCAACTAAAGTAAACGGGACCTAGGCTAAACCAGCTGTTGCGTTACATGTCTTATATAAAGAAAATACATAAACAAATATAAACAAATATGAAGCAAAAAATAATAATAATTTTACAGACCAAGGAAGGAAGTTTGGAAAACAACAACATAGACCACTTGTTTGTGTTCCGTTTTGCCCTCAGCATGTGAGACCGTGGCAGACACAATGTTCAACACTGTGTGGACCCTGGGCTGCAGGCCCTACATGAACAGCCAAAGAGCGTCCTGCATTTGCGAAGGAGAAGACAAAGACGAGCTGTAACCCCCCCCCCCCCGCAGCACACCTCCCCACCTTACAGTTTACAGAAAACAGTCCGGAGTGCATTTCAACGGACGCCGCAAGGAAAGGATGCGACGAGGGCCTTGGAAAAGGGACTGTGTAATTTATTGAAGTTTTTGCTGCGGTTGTCGAAGCAAATGGTTCTAGATGGTACTGTTGTAGTCCAGCGCTAGTTTTTATTAATTTTATTACGTGCTTTCGGGAACGTTTTCTTTAAACATGAAATATTGCTTCAGTCTACAAAGAGAAGTGTTTATTTACAATTTCTCTAATTAAGACAACAAATTTTAGATATTGGAATATGATGGTGATAATTATTACAGATTACAGACTAAACTTCCAACAGGGCTTGTTGTACATTCAACGTCGTTGTTTACGCAATTATCAGTATGTGTTTGAACTTTAGCACTCTCAAAAAATACCTAACATGTTACCGTTTAAAAAAAAAAACTATACAGAAATCTAGTCATCTCTGACAACGTATTGTTTTGGTGCACTGAGATTATGCTTCTGTCAGGTCCTCCCTGTTTGATCCTGACGGGAATCCAGCCCGGTCTAACAAGTTAGGTCGCTCCAGAACAGAAGGTGTATTCTAAAAAGAAAATAAGAATATACCAACCGGGCATAAGAGTGCTATGTCAGCCCCGAGTGTGTACAGCAACTAGACCCGCCCTGGCAGAAAGGCTCTCTGCTTCATTTTTCTGGTTGTATGCCTGAAGCTAAAAAGGCAAATAAATTACTATTATTGACCAATGAATGTTATTCTGGCAATTTGTTATGAATATGTGGCGCAAAGAAACCACCTTTTCCGTCAGCTTTGCCTTTTATTTCATCTTCCATTGGCTCCTTTTTGGCCGTAGCCTCCTCCCGCTTTTCCACGGTAGCATTTCTTAGCACCCTAAAGGTGGTAGTGGGAGCCTCCAGCTGCCTTTGCTTCGGTAGAGAATTCTTGATGAGTGTGTCCAGGCGGCGCTCTTTGGCCGCAGGTGTTATGCTGCTATAACCCGTAGACGGCGTTGAGCAGCAGATCAACTCTCACTCTGACTGATCTGGGTCGGACACGTGATCGAGGCGCGCGCCGCCAGCGTGCAGAGATTGACGAGCAGGGGCGATTCTAGATTCTGACTTTTGGGGCGGGGGGGGGCTCAGTCCCCAGGAAGCCACGTGTATATATTTTTTAACAGTCTAGACGGTAGAATATTAGATTTGAGGACGAAAGACCCCAACAAAAAGATCTAGCATCGCCACTGATTTTCATCATTATTATTTTTTTTGACGCCACAGAGATCCGGGGCGATAGCCTCGAATGCCCAGGTCTAACCACGCGCCTGTTGATGGGTGGCCGTAGCGGGTGTGGACACGGGTGCAGAGAGGTGGCGCCGGGCCGTGGTTTCAGGGAGGTGGGAGGAGGCCCTCAGAGGGTCAGGGAGGAGACAGGAGGGGGTTCTGTACAAGTTGAGCGATGACTGCGGGGGTTTGCGACTCCCAAGAGCCTTCGTGTGGGAGCCTTCTCGTTGATGACGACACCGCCACGGTTAGCAGTGGTGCTTGGTTGAAGTATTTCCTGGCAACGCTAAGGCAGGAGTCTTATCTTAACCTCGTCGGTCTCTGAGCCTCCACTGCAAACGCTATCCCACCTCTTGTACGTATGTCTTGTATGTCTCTGATATGGCGATCTCTATCTCATCTCTTGTATGTCTCTGATATGGTGATCTCTATCTCATCTCTTGTGTGTCTCTGAGTCTCTATGGTGAACTCTATCTCATCTCTTGTATGTCTCTGATATGGCGATCTCTATCTCATCTCTTGTGTGTCTCTGAGTCTCTATGGTGAACTCTATCTCATCTCTTGTATGTCTCTGAGTCTCTATGGTGAACTCTATGTCGCCATTGGTCCTTCTCTGAGTCTTCACTGTGATCTCTATCAGAGAGCTTTCTGCAATATTCCTACCAAACATTATTATTAATTTAGCAAAAGGACGTTTTGTTCCAGAGTACAACTAATCAGTCAATTCATTGCTTACCTGCAAAATGTGGTTCACGTTGTCTTTCAGAGAAGCTTCTTTATTAGTTGTTCCACATGTCTCCACGATGTGATTGTCTTTCTTGTCAGTTAATGGAGTGTCAGATAGCTTTGTTTTTTTCAAATATGGCAAGATTTCTTCAAAGCAATTGCTGCTTTTGTTTTGAATGATCCGATTCTGAATTCCTTCAAGCCTCTTTTCGCTTTCTTTCCAGCTTGTCTTACTCAGTTACTTCAACTGACGTTACCCGTGGGTTCATGTCTGATCTGAGATCAGCTGATGGTTCTCTGCAGCTACTAGGACCAGGAGAAGGAAAGCTGTGCTGTTCAACCTCCATTCACTCAGTGGCTCTTTGTCGTTCTCTGATAATTGAGTTTTTCAAAAACATTTTCTCTTCCAGCCCATTGTTTTTGGTCAAAATCTCGCATGGCCCTTTGAACGCTGTCCCAATAAGGTGGATTCATCACCAGTCTTTTATAGAAAACACGTAGGCCTATACATCATTATAGAAGCTATAGCCTACAATTAGCATAATACTGAGCGTCAGTAATGCATCTAAATGGTGGTAAGACAATAATTATTATTGACAACATTAGCCATTACATTACTGAATTACAAGTAGGATGGCACTGAAAACAACACTGATAAAGGTTTGTAATTCAACCACTCTTAATTCTTCACTGACAACTAAATGTTGTCAAAGGACAGTACGAACCCAACCTGTGATATGTGTAGTGTAGTGTAGAGTAGTGTAGTGCAGTGGTTCTCAACTGGTCTGGCTTCGGGACCCACCATCACCCCTTAATGACAAGCCGCGACCCAAATCAAGGAACATTTTCAACTTCTCAAATTTATTTAACACAACATAACACTTCAGTAATTGTACTATTAAACTATTCAGTCACTTATTCAGGCAATAAAAAATAGACGACATTCCGCTGCATAAAAAATCCTCTTCAAAATAAAAGCACATGATTTTTTTCTCAATATTTATTTTTCCCAGACAAAGGCCCGCGACCAACCTTTAGGTCGCGACCCACCAGTTGAGAACCACTGGTGTAGTGTACAAAAGTCTGCAAACGTCTACACTGGGTGCAACACAACACAAACAGAACAGCAAAATTGCCACAGTTGATTAAGCCATACCTTATCGCCTTACTGGTTAAAGGACAACAATGCACTCTGTTGTATTCGTAGGTTAAGTTTGTGCTTAACGAGTGAAGTAAGCGCCATCCTCTCTCATTCAGTGGTAACACAGTTGAAACAAGTTGCTCCTCAGAGTTGCTCTATGAGGCCATCGCCTGGTTCGGAGTGCCCGGTCTCCTGGCATGAGACACGGTGATCATTTGGTTACACATAGACTGTAAAGACCCAATGGTCTTGGACCCAAAGCTGCGGTGAAGTTTCACGTCACACACAAGTTTGTATTGTCATCACTTCCATCTCCCCAAAGATCGACCCCTCCTCACCTAAGATGGCCAATCTTGATCGTTGGGTTCTGTTCACCATCTCTGGTCTTGTCGTTCAAAGCCGTTCTTTTTGTAGTAGCTATGGCGAGCTACTAGAATTTTCAATGAACCAAAATATTGCTTTGTACACAGGTCTGTATAATTTGTATTTCTAATTAAATAACTCGGTGCAATGTCTTTAAAATGTCTGTGTATATACTCAAACGTTTGCACAACGTGTCAGACACAATTTAACTGGCCACGCAAAGTACAATTAAAATAAAATAAACACTTTGCACCCCATCTCAGACTTAGACCTGTGATCTTATAGCTGACAGGTCAGTATAATTTCTTTTAAATCTCTCCTAAAAGCCAATTTCCACCTGGAATGTAATTGATGCTGACCATTTCGTTTTCAATACGCGGTTTGCCTTTATGGTGATTCATTGTTCTGTTTAAATGTACATATTGGGGTTCTCGTAAATCTTTTTACATGCCTTGTTTTAAGAAAGCCCTAAAAGGGTTATGATCATTGAAGATTCAGTAAAGCAACATCCATACCATACTTTCACAAACATTAACATGTAAAAATAACAACAAAATGTCCACAAATTGTAGGCATTTAATTTTTGGAACATATGTACAATCCAAGTTACTAATGTTTTCAGAAACAACGGTTAAGGCAGTATGAATATATTCTAGTACATTTTGTGTCAACAACTCTTGCCGATTGTGTTTATTTAACAACATATAGTGAATTGGACATTTGTGGCATATTGCTTAACTAAATTTGATTGCACACTTGAATTATACATGTATTATTCCTCTAGGCATCATCAACCATGTTGTTCTAATAATATGTATTGTCTCAAGGGGGGACCAGACAAGACAGGTACCAAAATAAGATGTGATCCTATAGCATGAACATGAGCCAAGTCATAAGGAATTATAATCATTTATTTGCAACCGGCAAAATATTGAATAAAAAAAAAAAAAAAGTATGGTTTGTATTTTTTACGAATATTTGGTTTGGACTTTAAAATCAAATAGCTCTAGCTATATGTTGTGCTTCGACAACTCCAGCCAGCGAATGTCTTTAATGTCCCAGGCTTCCATAACATGTCAGATTAAAAAGCGTTTTTTCCTATTATTCTAATAACGAGACAGAATTACAGAAGCGGTGTCCCCTTTCGTTTTTTTTTTACGTAATGCAGTCATCGTGGTAATTTTCTCTCAGGGCGAAATGTGACCAAACTTAAGGTTTATTAGGTCGCATTAGCTCGGTCTGTGTCTATAACCTGCAGATAACGGGGCCTTGATGTTGGTTTGAGACTTTTGACATGTTCTGCGTGATAGTTAGGAAATGTCGCCACGCCGGGATAGGGCGCATGCCCGGGGGGGTACCGGGGGGGGTACGGGGGGTACGGGGGGAAAGGCAGAGTTCCGGCGGCCACGCCCCAGGGAGGCTGCACGTTGTAGGCAGCGGGGGGATAAAGGTGTGGCGGGCCGGGGGTCGACGGGTAACCTGGCGTGGCGCCGGTCGGAGCGTGTGGTGGGGCTGCGCTGTAGGAGGCGACGGGAGCCAGCGACCGAAGCACGGAACTGCACTCCTGGCGCGCTCTGTCGCCGTCGTGGCCTCCGGCGGGGGCTTTGTCACCCGCGCCCGCCGCTCGCTCGGCCGTGGAGATGTTCGCCGGGGTCACCGGCGGATCCTTCTTCAGTGGTGCCGGCTGCGCTACGGCAGGAGGAGGACCGAAACTCGAGCGGCTGGACGAGGAGGACCGGCTGTTGCACCCGGGAGAGAACATCTGCCTCGTCTCCCTCCTCGTCTCCTTCTCGGACTCCCGTCTCTCCCGGTCCTCCTTGTTCCCGTACAGCCGCTGCTGGATTCGGTTCGACATCTTCCCCAGCTCCTCCAGTCCCAGGTCCATGCCGATCGTCTGGAACAGATGCTGCATCTCTTTGCACTTCCGCTCCTCCTCTTGGATCACTTTCACCTCGACCACCGCTTGCGCCGGAGTCAATCGAGCGTTGACGCGCTCCACGTCAGACTTGTCGGACTTTTTGTTTGGCAAAGTGCTTGGACCGGGCGGCCCACTCTGTTGCTGCTGTTGTTGCTGTTGTTGTTGTTGTTGTTGTTGTTGTTGTTGGGGTTCATGGTTGTTATTCCAGTATGATGCGTTGTGGTGCGTGTCCTGCTCTCCGGTGCCTCTGTGGGATCCCAGAGGCTCGGCGGCGTTCCGGGGAGCATCGGCGCTGGGAGCCTGCGTGACGATCTTGGTGAGCATGTCGACGTCCACCCCTTTGTTGAGCACACTGAGGAAGCGCTGGAAGCCGTTGCTTCTGGGTGTCTGCTCGGTAACACTCGGAGCAGGAGCAGGGCTGGGATTGGTGGAGATGTGTTCCGCCTATGGGGGAAAAAAAAAAAACAACAACAATGCAAATGTTTGCATTGAGTTGCAACACATAACTTTCAGAAAAAACCAACTGGCCCTCGTTTGTGCACGTGTCTTATATGCAGTACCAATAAAGTTTCAGTGATAAGGTCGCGTAGCAGGAGCAGGGCAACATTAAGCACAGAAAAACTACCTACCCGTCTGCTGCTTTCACTCCCTGGAAAGCTGCTGCTGAGCTGCCAGGGATTATAGTTCAGATGGGAAGTGGATTCATTTTCATCTCGTGTTGCCTCATATAGCTGGTGAGAATGTTCACAAAAAAAAAACACATTTTTAAATGCAAAGTCACTTTGATGCGTTTGACAAACTGAAGTGATGGTCACCCTAAACAATCAACCGATTGAGTTTCTAGATGTTTCTAAAATGTAGCTTGAGGCAGTTTGCGTATCTGATAAATTGCATGTACCCGCATGACTCTTGCAGGGTTGTATCTTTATGGTTGAACCCGCTTATTGCAAGTCGCTTTGGATAAAAGCATCTGCTTAATAAATGTAATGTTACAAATATTCAAATACCTTTGAAGAACATTGTGGTAATTGTTTTGTGTCATGTGTCACGTTCCTGTCTTGAGCTCGTCTGTCGGTGGCATAATCAGATGGATGTCTGTATGCAAAACCTTCAGGAGTTGGTCTGCGCTTTTTTGAATCTTCAAGCCTTTTACCAAAGTCCATCTCGTCTTTCGCTGGAGGCCAAGACCTGAAGTCACTGTTGAGCCTCCTGTGTTGGAAATGGTCCTCAACGTTACCGCTAAGACTTTTCCTCCTTTCGGAGACTCTGTGCTCTTGTGGAGTACTTTTCTCCGGGGATGAGTACCTAAATCTTGTATACTCCCCATCCCCGCCGCCGCCTTTGTCGGGTATAACGCATCTCCGAGCTGGGCTCCTTTGGCTCCGATCGCGATGAGATGTCTCTTTACCGTAGGCCCTCTGAAGTGAATCGCTGTACTGGTGTTTTTCCTTAGTCCTGTCAGAGTCCATGGGATGCTCTCCATAATAGGTGCGGTGGGAGTCCCGTGATGAGCTACTGCGAGACCCTTGGGGTTCCCTCCATCTCTCATCATGGTCACCCCTTTCTCTTGGGCTTCGCTCTCTGAACTGCCTCCTTGGAGTGCATTCCAATTTCTTGGAGTTCATCATCAGGGCCCGTGTTGGTTACTGGGTGAATATCTGTGCTGTGTCTAGAGAAAATAACTATGCACGTCAACCACCAACTGCTGCAATTGCTTAAGTATAAAACACGACATTTCGGATAAGGTCTTTCACTCATCCTTGATTAAGAATGTGTATAGCCATCTGAAAAACAATGCAGACAATAAACCATACGATGACTGTATTATAAGGGCATACATCCGTTACAAAAGTATTACATTTTCAGCATTCAAGTAATTATCTACCACAACTAAACAAGAAATGTATCGTAAAGATCTGACGACATCGTAACCGGTAGGTTTAATACACACATACATCCTCACACACGACGGGGAGTCAACGTTCAGGTTTAGACCTCACACACACATGGACCTGATGCTAAGTGGAATAAGGCTCGCTAGCGCCTCCAGCTAACCGAATAGTTGAACAGTTTTGACTCAATAACACGGGAATACGCAGTAAACCGATTCTACCTAGTGGCACAACACAGCAGCCCCGCCGGCCGTGGCTGTGGACGGTGAATCAGATATCCAGATATCTATAACGTAGAGCTCCTGGTGAATAAGATATCCAGATATCTGTAACGTAGAGCTCCTCCAACTCACCGAGCAGCTGCAGGACTGTCGGCTCCCTGAAATGGTCGCTAGCTCTCCCTAGTTACATGTGGAGAAGCGGTACCATGTCTGCCGGATGTGTTCTTCAGAACCGACACCCAAGTCGCACGTATGTCTTGTTGAACTAGCAACCTTGGCAGATGGAAATATTATTAACTACATTTCTTCTCTCGTATTTACTTCCAAGAACGTTACCTCTTGTTGACTTCTTCGTTTCCATTGACGTCACCGAGGAGATCGCTGCAGCCACAATGCCCTCTACAGATAGAAACTGTTATTGTTTGAATTTACTATATTACTAAGACTATATTTACTGGATTTGAACATTAAATTTACTATATATATATGTATATTGTACATATATATCATACAACACGGATTGTGATTACCAAGTCAATCTTCACTGCTACTCCAAATGTAGTAAATCAATGTACCAACTGTTTTTTGATCAGACAATAGATTCATAAAATGCCATAAAAAATTGTAAGTTCGAAGTCCGAAGTGATATCTTCAAAATGTTAACAGCCAAGAAAAAGAAACGATGGCTATAAAACAGAGGCAACTACATTGTGTAGCTTGTGATATGTATATTTTATTGATAAACGACTAAATTACTTATCACCAATACGTTTATATAGGCCTATATGTGCAGATCATGATAGACCACCATTTCAATATGTATTTTTTAAATAGAAAATAAAAAGACACGACCAAATGAAAGCACAGACAGTGCACATTCTTTATTTCACCTTTACATATAAAGACAGTCATCATGAGATGCCCGACTCGATGCCTTACTTACAGCAATGAACAACATTAAATTAATGCCGCACTTGAATCCACGATTTGTGCAAAGTCATGTACCTTTACCACATACACACGGCTGTGTATTAGTCTACATCATTATTATACTCACTAATGAAGTTCGGTCATTAGTCCCTGGGTTTGAAAGAGGTGATAGGCCAAACACATGGAACGTGTAGTTATTATGTCTGCTTGGGGAGGCGGAGCCATGTTAGGGAGTGGTTTAGAGCCATCCAGGAGCAGCTCAGATCAGACTAACTTCCCTGGGCCAGCTCCCGAAGATCAGCAAGCACTAGGATTCTCCACTGGAGGGCACTGCAACAGAGAGCAATTGCATCTTGTAGGGTTTCATGGTGACTTAAAGCTGAATTATATGTCTGGGTAGAACAGCCGCGGTGGTGTGAATCGAACTGATTTGAAGTACAAAAATTAAACATGTGCCCCCTGCTACAGGTCATTTAAGTTTTTTCTAATGCTAAAATAAACTTGATTATTCCCAATAGTCTAAACTAAGGCTTTTCGTCGAAATACTAAACGAAAGTCATGAAATGAATCATAGAAGTAGAAGAAGATCATCAGAAGTATGCATACGAGGCTAATATTAGGCTTTCATATTATTAGTTGAGATGGTACCGTAAGTTGAGGCCGTGTTGCTGCATTGTGTATCCTGTTGAAAACTACTTGCTTTGTTATTAGTAATATAATTTCCTATGAAGGAGATTTGTTCAGAGAATTAAATTCTCTGAACCAATCTTCTTCATATGAAAAGGCAACAAGTTAGCAAATTTTGCTAACTTGTTGCCTTTTCAGAATGCTGGCATGCACAGTATGCACATGAGTGCAGCCTATTCCCTATGCATCAATGTATGACTTTACAGCAGCATAGGCTTTCTTTATTCAGGCAAAATGTTATTGAACGGAAAACTTCAACAAAAAAAAAAAAATGTAGAAGCTGAACAAACCGCCTGCAAATGCTCCACATATCACAGGCCTGAACAGCCATTATAATCAGGTCACACGGGCTAATTACTCAATCTGTGCACAGGCCACCCAAATGATCTCTTGACAAAAAACAGTAACAGCTTGTGATCGATGTGAAGATGATGTCGTGTACCAATTAAAATATTTTGCGGACTTCCTCAACCAGAACATGTTGCAATGTGCTCTTCGTTGCTTTCACTGACGTCGGCATTGAACAGTGAACCTGAACACGTAGCAGGAAAGTCGCAGCAGGCCGGCCGTCTCGGCGAGCTACACCCTCTCAGCGAGCTACACCTTTGGGACGGTGCACAGAGTGGTGATGGGTGGTGGCCTCTCTGTTGCTACGGGGGGATGAGGACTCATCACCTTCTCTCAACACAGAAGCATAAATCATGCGGGGGGACCGAGACATTTCTCTCACCTTCTTATTGGTAGAACTTAATTTCTGCGTCGACACAGTCGAAGAATAAGTCGCCCAGTTCCTCTCCTGGCAAGTCTCCGCTCAGCATGGCCAGGATGTCGGCCAGGCACTGGGACTCCAGGTCCCTCAGGATGTCGTAGACCGCTAACCCCTCATTCTGAGGGACACATGGTACTTGTATGAGCATAAATAGGGGGCAGACAGACAGACAGACAGACTCCAGGCCAAGCTGGCGGGTTTATTTCCTGACTAATTCAATTGAGTAACAGGGGAGAACACGTACTTGCTTTTAATTCATAAATAATTTAATTCTCAGATCGATTTGAAAATAATATTTGAGGCCAACAGGTGGCATTTAAACCCTCAGACACATAATCCACACACACACAATGTACCATGCACATCCAATTGATGCACATTTAGTACACATTTCTTTAATTACACCAGTAGAAACTTATCATAAGCAACAGAATAATTATTGTTCGGTCTTGTGAAATATTGTAATGTGGTGAATATATATTTATGGGGACCTCTATTTGTACTACTATCTATTTAAACATTTTCCTGAGCACAACCACCCTATTGCAACCCTATTGTGCAAGATAAACATCAGAGTAATGTCCCAAACTGTGGTTCACAGGGCTACCGTTAGCTTAGCCTTCTAAACAGTGCCCACCTGGCCGGCGTCCATGTTGGGGAGGGCGGTCTGGTGGGCCTTGTAGAGGTCGTGCCGCCGGTCCACTTGGCTCTGGAAGCGCGGCTGCTTCCTGGCCGGGTCGTCGGGGCCGTACTGCGGCGAGGACACCCTCTGCAGGGGGCCGATGCACTCAGAGAACACGAAAGGCTTGAAGATAGACCTGCCAGCACCACGGAGGGGGATTCAGACCAGGGGAGAGGGAGGCCGAGACACGAGAACACACACAAAGAGATGGAGAGAGAGAGAGAGAGAGAGAGAGAGAGAGAGAGAGAGAGAGAGAGAGAGAGAGAGAGAGACAGACAGACAGACAGACAGACAGACAGACAGACAGACAGACAGACAGACAGACAGACAGGAGGAGAGATAGCCGTCAATCTAAAGAGCCGTCTGAAGACAGAAAATGTAAGAGGAACAGACGTGATAAAGGGGAGGGGAGGAGGGAATTCTCATGTCATTTTAAATCAGCACTGCGCTCGCCCAGATGAATGATATACTGCTCATTTTGAGGAGTGAAGACACCGTGGACCCGGCGGGCTACGGACCTGGAGGGATCCGGAGTAGCAGTAAAGAAGTGAATGCAGGGCAGGCTGGCGTCCCTGGGCAAGATGGACACCATGCTGCCAGTGGTGCAGAACCCCCCAGAGTCCATACAGATGCCACTGGGCTTGTCCCTCAGAATGGACATCATCACCTCAGCCGTCACTGATCCTGGGGTAGATAGATTAAACGGATAAAGGAAAGAGTGCAAATCTGCCCGGGCCAAGTTAAGTTACAGCAGTATTACTGCAATGTTTCCATTTGCTGGCAGTCGCACCGATTTATGCATTCACAGTACATACCTTTTGAACCGCGCACGCACGCACGCACGCACACACACACACAATAGAGATGCGCGGATTGAGTTATCGTATCGTAACCTGCCTGACCAGACATTAACCGACAATGTGGCTAGTTACAGAGCAGCATGTTTTCTGTATTTTTTTTGTGTGGGTGATTTACGGGCTGGTTAAAATCAGCTTCTTCATTTTTTGTGCAATTAATACAAAGAATTGACGGAAAAAATTGACGGAAGTAAAAAGATTGTGAATACAACCTCATAAATTACTTCAAAACCACACCGATAATTGGCTGCACTCATTTGAATGCTGAAAAAATTGGCAACAAGTTAGGGAAATTCCCAGATTATAAAATAGCTTCAAATTATGGTCGTCTACAAATCTGCTTCATATGAAACGAAAATTATAGATAACAAAGCAATTGTAGTTTTCAGCAGCACACGTAATGTAGCAACGGGCAAAGCTACGGCCTGAACTTATTCTGCCATCTCAAATGAAAATAGAATGGCCTAACGTCAGCCTAATATGCTTTCATTTGACTCATTTCATTGCAATCAACTTTTGAAGAAAAGCCTGAGTTTACAGTATGGGGAATATAACTACATTTGTTTCAGCCTTAAAAGCCCAAAATAAATGGCCAGCAGGTGGGGGGAACACCATTTTATAATATGGGAAGCGGACGTGGGTGTCATCTTCTTCTGTTTAGAAACGGTGGTTTGAGTAGCAATCAGGTGCAGTTACAGAAATATGTGGATTCGGGGGAGAACCTAACCGCGCAACACACACACACACACACACACACACACACACACACACACACACACACACACACACACACACACACACACACACACACACACACACACACACACACACACACACACACACACACACACACACACACACACACACACACACACACACACACACACACACACACACACACACACACCCCGGACCGTACCATCGTGTTGCTGCAGCAGCGCGGTGCCTCCTACGTAGCGCTGCTTGGCCAGTTCCATCCGGGCGGGGGGGTTCTCCGGACTGAACACCCGGGAGAAGTTGAAGTCGCCCTCCCCGTCCCACCAGCCCTGGGCCCGGGCCACGGCGCGCAGCTCCGGGTGCTCGGCCGAGATCTCCGTGCCGACGGTCAGCTGGTTGGAGATGTTCTTCACCCCCTCTGAGAGAATCAGACGGAGACGTCAGAGAGCCTCCACCCCTGAGAGCCTCCACTCCTGAGAGCCTCCACCCCTGAGAGCCTCCACCCCGAGAGCCTCCACCCCTGAGAGCCTCCACCCCGAGAGCCTCCACTCCTGAGAGCCTCATGAGAAGCCTGATGGACACTGAATGCATCATTGGCCACCAAAGAAAATGGAGTGGCTTCAAAAGGAAATTCGTGTTTTATATACATCAGTAATTAAGTAATCCTAATAGAGTCATGTCATTATTACCATTG
>OMKI01005774.1:25925-48611 GCA_900302315.1 Phycis blennoides
ATGCGTGCACATCACAGGTTGAGAGAGAGAGAGAGAGAGAGAGAGAGAGAGAGAGAGAGAGAGAGAGAGAGAGAGAGAGAGAGAGAGAGAGAGAGAGAGAGACGCACCCAGCTCTTACACCTGCAGTTTGTTGCTTGAAGTTGAAGCGAAAACAGCTGTTTCGACCGGGTCCACTGTAGCCACCGAGATGCGTCTGTTCGCTTGGCGACGGCGGGAGTTTACGAGCGGCTCTGTGTACTTGCGGTGCCTGCTTGCGCGCTCATACAAATGAGCGCATAATCCCTCACGAGCTCGGCAAGTCTCGCCTCGAAACTGGTTCAGTTTGAAAGAAACCTGGGATGCGATTTTTGAGAGATATTTCCAGACACCAAATACTGGACATGATCATTCTCGTGGTGTTGTTGACCAATGGGAGGCAGCTGTTTTTTTTTTTTTGGGGGGGGCGTTCGACCTGATCGCCCAGCTGCCAAACGGCGTCCTTCGTTTTGGTCACAAACCGCTTTGTCTATGTGAGCGTACCCGTTTTGTGTCGTATGTCGGGGCCTCGCGGGGAAGATGCTGATGCTGAAGTTTCTCTAAGGTGAAACTCTGCATGTTTCGTCACTGGGAGTTAGCATACTGCGCAGCAACAGACTCTGTTTGATTCCGGTTCCCCCGCTCCCCAATCCCTTCAGAAAGCCGGACAGACTGTCCCTTTTTTTGAGGGGGAAATTAAAGTTGAGCGTTAATCCTTTGCCAGGTGTTGCCAACGTACCCTCGTCTGAGGGAACGGGCTCGCCAGGTCTCGCTGGCAAACACCTCTCTGGAAATGAGCAGCAGCCAAGGTTCTCTCTGAATATAGTGGTTCAAAGATTTTGGACTACCGGTTTTGGTTTTCTGGGCTAATTAATTCACAATCAGTCAATGATTAATTTTTTTGTATTTAAAACAAAAAGGCGTATTTTGCAAAGTCTCACCGTCGTCACTGTGTTTTGTTTCGTCTCTATTCACTTCAGAAACTTCTGGAGCTGAACAACCTCCACTCGCTGGTGTCTGTGGTGTCGGCCTTGCAGAGCGCGCCCATCTTCAGACTGAGCAAAACCTGGGCGGTAAGCCCACCGATGCCTTCTGACAGCTTCGTGTGCCACTTGCATTAAAACCCGACGCATTTGTTGGCAGTCGGCGTTCAGTCTACAGCAGGCCGATTCCACAGGCTCAATTTCAAGCTGCCAGACTTCTGTCAACGACTATAATGAACCATGACAAATTGATTTCAACACTATGGTCGGTAACCATTGGCTCTTCATTCTGTGTCCTGCTTGGATTGTCAAAATGCGGAGCGAAAAGTTGATTGGTACTTCATTTTGTAACGTAGTGGAACAGGGGGCAGGATCGTGGACCGGTTGGGTGTTTGACACCCAGCAGAACGGTTAAGGGTTCCTGTGGAACCGTATGGGTTAGGATTCGGTTCCAGCCCGTTAAGAGGCTGATTGTGATTTTCATTTCAACTTTTCATGTGCTCTCAGTAATGTATATATTCATGTCTCATCTGTTTTTCGTCCTCATCATTCCTCTAGTTGATCAGTCGGAAAGACAAGGCCACCTTTGAGAAGCTCAACTACCTGACCTCAAAGGAGGAGAACTACACGTGCATGAGGGAATACATACGGTCGCTCAAGATGGTGCCCTGTATTCCTTACCTTGGTAGGCCTGTCTCATGACCAGTCACATGACACCAGTGATTAGTTTTTATTTTGATTTATGATAAAAAAAAATCTTTCAAAATATAAAATCAACTCTGTACCATTCATGCCATTGTCATCATCCACCTCTTTCTTTGAATGGTATCACTTAAAACACACCTTTCTAACAAAATAAAAAAAAATGAAAAATGTTAACATCTAAATACCCTCACCTCTCTGTCCCTCTCTCTGCTCCTTCATTTGAAAGGCAAGACCGTATAGTGACACGTTTTCAAATAACGATCAAAGCACAACGTTGCACCTGCTGGGTCAAAAGAACCAACCATCCTTACCTTCTCCCCCCTCCCAACAGGCATCTACCTGTTGGATATGATCTACATAGACTCGGCTTACCCTGCCTCTGGAAGCATCATCGAGACAGAACAGCGGACCAATCAGATGAACAATCTCTTGAGGGTTATCTCTGACCTTCAGATGTCATGTAAATATGGTAAGGGGCGTTTATAGTTAAAGGGGCAGTAAACCCCAAATTCACTTTTTTTTCAGTTGGAAACAGTCGTGTTTGGGAACATTTAATGTTTTTTAACAGAGGAATTTCTCTGTAAAATACCAGGGCCTGCTACTTAAGTCTAAAAATTGACATCCATTTAATGTCTCAGCATTTAACATTTCTGTTAGATAATCTATTATTACATTATGTTAAAACTAGTCCATCCAAGTTTCCCCCAAACTAGTTGCTGTAAGGGAATCCAAAGTAAGCCACATGTTTTTCTGCTCTCCATTCAGATCACCTTGGGACTCTACCACACATCCACAAGTATCTCATGTCTGTGCGCTACATTGAGGAGCTGCAGAAGTTTGTGGAAGACGACAATTTCAAGTAGGAATCACCTTAAACATCTTGAAACGCATGGGATTCTCCCACGTGTTCCACGAGTTCATTTAACTTAATCTTGTGCATATTTCTTTTCATGTAAGAGCAGCTCAGTATCTGTGCATTCATCGTGGCCATCAACAACTCCTACTTGGTCTCAAGGGCTACAAAGAAATCCGATAACACTTGCATACGCCATGAACCATCTTTGCATGTGATATATTCAACTGCGTGAAATAGGCTGGACACAACTTCTTCTGATCCAGGTCTTTCTGCGTTGCAGGCTGTCTCTAAAGATTGAACCAGGCAACAGTTCCCCTCGTATTGCCTCTTCTAAAGAAGACCTAGCAGGTAGGATTAACCATTCATGACCACACTTGGCGTGTGGTGGGCACCTGCCACACACATGATTATGAATGATTGCATAGTTTATTGTAGAGATGGAAGATTAGATTTATTTATTTTTTTTAATTTGTAGAATGTTTGAATGTCCTTATCATTTATGATTTATGCACAAATGGAACATGAGCAACCCCCTCTTAAAGCCCACCTCTAGCTCCTCGGCCTTGCTGAAGGTAGCTGGTCCATAGTTCCTCTCCTGACTCTCTTGTACTCTCTGATAAGGATGACGTGGTCAGGGGAAGACACTGGAGAATTACCTGTTCCAGACGAGTAGAGTCTGAACAGCATTTTTATTTTTATGTTTCCAGAGATAAGGAGAAAGTTTGTTTAAGTGGATGTCGACATGTTATTTTTGCTACTATGGCAGTAAACTGAAACGAAGAATCACCCTAACTGGGTGCATGGAATAGATAATTGCATGTTTAACTGCCGTCCTTATCAAGGCGAAATCTTGCAGGGCGAAAACATTGCAGCTGTAACCATGAGTCAAGCGGCGGTTATATAACGGTCTTCTAACGGACTTCTGAGTCTTAAGAGCCGTCTCACCATTGCATGTTGACCATGAAGTGAATCAGGATTTGATTCCAATTTCTCTATTGATCCGGGCAGGGGAAGCAATTGCGCCACTCAAGATAATCGAACAAAGAGAATAGAATACTTTTAGTAAAAAAAAATGTTAAGTATAAAACGAAAAATACATGAAGGCAATTGTAATACAGAAAAATACTAATATGTAATAAAGAGTAACTAAATCAAAGGTGCTTATAAAAATGGGTTAGCCTTAAGTCACATGGCAGCGTTATGCAGCCCCTGAAGAACGCAGACCTACTGTAGGCAACATAGACACAATGCGGGTGAGGTGTGCATCGAATGCGTCTCCGACCAGCCGCCTCTCACCGCCGCCCCCCCTGCGGTGTCCCAGGTCTGTCCGAGGTGTCTGCCTCCGTGAGGTACAGCCGACGGCCCACCTGCCCCGACACCTCGGTGGGGGTCCACGTCCACACGCCGCCCCCCTCCCACCACAGGAAGAGCCATAGCCTGGGAAACAAGTGAGTCACCGGAGCGGGACGCCGCCGCCGCCGCCGCCTCTGTCTGTCCGTGACTTGTGGTGGCCGGTGGGTTGTGTGTTCAACAGGGGTGTCACCGCAGGACAAACACGGCTGTCGCTCATAACAGGAATTATGGGTCTGCTCTTGTATGCACCATGTCATGGGGTGTTAGGCTTCATTAGTGAGGGGAAGATACTCCAGCCCAGAACAGACATGGCGGGGGTAGAGTTTGCGGATGAGACCGCAAACTCTTGTCTTGTCCTGCATGTTGTGCCCTGTGCACTTTACCTGTTTCACCGTGGGAGGGTGAGAAACGTACTCTCGATTCCTTTGTATGTCCTGCCATGTGAAGGAATTGACAATAAAGCTACTTTGGCTTTACTTTGACTTTGACTTTAAAAAAAGGCGCGGGGGGGGGGGGGGGAAATACAGGCAGACTTGTTGTGCTCTGATGACGCCTCTGCGAAAAGGGTCTCTTCGTATGCACGCAAAGAAATCTCGACAGTCGGGACACGCCGGTTGTAAAGCGTTTTCACGTTGAACCCAGTAACTCAGAATGGCCTTCAGGAGAGTCCGTGTTGGGGGGGCGTGGCGGCGACGCGGTGCTGAAGATGTGCCGGTAATCCGTTTCTGTCCCGGCGCAGCATGATGTGTCAGTACGGCATGTCGGAGAGCAAGAGCGCCACGTTTTCCACGGGGAAGGCCAGACACCTGCTGGACGACAGCTTCCTGGAGTCCCAGAGCCCGGTGCGGACCGACCCACACAGCACCTCCGTGTCCAACGGCCTGTCTTTAGGTATGTCCTGCGGCAAAGCGGGGCCCCGTTCCACAGTGCTACCGGTCGGCTCGCTCGTTTGAAACTGTGGGGACGCGGGGGACCGGAGTGGGCCGACACCCTGGAGACCCCGACACAACGCGCCGCGGAGGAGTCTCACTTTGAAAGACCGCGAGGTTTCGCCTCGGGTATAACGGCGCTTCACCAGCTATTTCTAATCGATGGCGATTTTGGGTGTCAGCCATCGGCGATCTTCACCGATCTGTCTGGAAAATCGTAACCTTCTAAACGTTATTTATTATGAACAACGAACGCTTGACGCATGCAACATCTGTTTATTCGGTGTACATTTTTGGCGAAACGGGGAATAGTGAACAATCGTGACCTGTGACCCAAGTAACCCGAAGGAAGTAAAACTCTCATTGTCTGCTCACTAGGGAGTAGTGAAAGCTCCCTCGGAGAAGAGCCATCACCAGGGATGGAGAGGTAAGGACACCATGTTACAACCAGGCAACCCCAGCTGCTTATTAATCCCTACTAATCCCTTAATTCAGATTTAGTTCACATATACGCTGCAGAGTTTAGTTTTTTCCTCCACGGTTTCGTCTAGAGGGCAGGTGTACTCGATTAGGGCTGCAACTCGATGATGATTTTCGCGGTCATTCATTACTCTGAAGATCATCGCTGAGTTGCAGCCCTGAAGTGGACACCTGCACACAGGCCGAGTCACAGCTCTTATCACGATGATGTAAATACACAAAACAACCAGATACATTCACTTCACTGCATCCAATGGTTATTTGTACAGCCAACTCTAACCACATTTACTGTGGTTAATTCATTGTATACAGATATTGGATGAAGCCTATGCAAAGCTAAAAAAAGAAAAAAAAAATGATGAGGTTGACTATTCATGAAAAGTCAACAAATGTTCCGCAAAATGAACCGAGATGATTTCTGACTGAATCGGAAGAGAGGTTGGTTCAACATTGTTGAGCCTCGCGCATTAAAGCCTGCTTCAGCAGAAGTGAGTTGTACGTTCTGTTGTTTTTGGTGTTTAGTGGCATTATGTGTAGCATGAGAAGAAGTGATTCCCTGAGATCTTTCTAACACTTGTCGTTTCCATCACTTAAAAAAAGTATCATATTTTGAATTCGAAACCAAGTCATTTTTGCCAATGACGTTAATCACCACTGGACTGGAACGACTGCCCTTTCCTTTTCGACTATCGGAAACATTCGAGTTGGAGATCCATAGAAAAGCTTCTTCGTCCCCAGCTTGGAAGTGACCTCTGCTCAGACTGACCGTGGCGCTCTGTTACAACAGGGGCCGTATGTACGCCACTTTAGGCCCCAACTGGAGGGTTCCTCTACGCAGCTCTCCCCGGAGCTGCAGCTATGTTTACAGGTACATTGCAGCGGGCCCGGGGCCCCCCCACACCCTCACACTCTCAGGCTTAACGATCGATTCAGTCATTGGATCTCGACCAGAATGAGCCTCTTTGCATGTGCAGATTCATCCGAGCCGCATGGGCATTGTCAATGCATGTTGGGGTGGGGGGGGGGGGGGGGCGGCTTACCCTGCTTTACCGTCGGCTACACGATGATCATGGCTAGCGTTCACTCAACTACATGACGTTTCTTTAATAGGAAATATTCAATTATTTGTTTGTATTGATGTGGATTCACTTGGGGGGGCTAAACACATTGTGATGAACAACGGACCCCCAAGAGTACGAGAGTCCATGTATGTCGCAGGACATGTATCGACATGTTCAACATGTCGGACATGTACACCATTTTAAGTCGATACGGTTCCTAAATGTCGATTACTAAATATTGATTACTTGCATCACGTGAATATGTAATAACGACTTTATTTTTAGTTTACTTCCACGATTCTTAAAAAAACAAAGCCATGGCAGTAGCTAGCGGCTGGATGTGGGCGACAGGGACGGTGGGCTGAAAGGAACCTTGTGTGTGTGTTGTGCTCTGACCCAGCCCCTCTGGGGCCGGCTCCTGTCACGGGTGTGCCGAGGCGGGGAGCGTCACCATCGAGGGCCCCCTCCGGAGAAGGACCCTCCTGAAGGAGGGACGGAAGCCCAGGGTACGTGCAGCCGCTTACACTTCGTAGAGCCTGGGGCCGACCTTCCGAGCGGACGTGTCCGGCTGTGTTCTTTGTGCTTGTGGAGCGACGCTCCAGATGGAACAAAGTAGTCTGGGGTTTTTTTTAGTTTTTTTTTTTACTATTTTACTTCGACTACGAAGGAACCCCTTTTCAGCGCAACGTGAGGCAATCTGGACGTCTAGCCCAAGACCTCGTTTCGCCATCGAGTTTGAATTCATTGACACACAGATTGGACAAAGCTTGGGCCGACTTGGTCAAACTGGAAATGCGTAAACACACCATGTTAGGTGATTTTAGGTTAG
Source organism: Phycis blennoides (assembly GCA_900302315.1). Taxonomy (NCBI): domain Eukaryota; kingdom Metazoa; phylum Chordata; class Actinopteri; order Gadiformes; family Phycidae; genus Phycis; species Phycis blennoides. The sequence continues at coordinate 33,137 of OMKI01005774.1, forward strand.
TTATTTTAGGTGAGGTTAGTTTAGGTAATTTTCTTTTGTTAGTGTTTCACAGCCAAGTCCATTGTAGAGTTTCTCGAGAACCCACACTGGAAATTAAAATCACATTGTCTGTACACAGTTATTTAAAAAATGCTGAAATACTGGTTTGAATGTGTTGCAGTTGTCATCGTGGACAAGATTTTGGATCGCTCTGTCTGGTTCCACACTGACATTCTATGGGGCCAAAGCTTTAAGGGCCTCTGAGAGGAAGCACGTAAGTACACACACACACACACACACACACACACACACACACACACACACACACACACACACACACACACACACACGTGCATGGTTTCATCAGTAATTAATTGTGGGTCCAGTCCACAGAACACTAACTCTTGATACATACACCCAACAGTACAAATCCAGCCCCTGTAAAAAGGTGTGTGTGACGGGATGGATCGCGGTTCTACCCGACGACCCAACCAGACCCAACATTTTCCAGCTCAACGATCCGGACAAAGGTCTGACCGTTTCTCTTTAAAATGATTTGTTCAGTTTTACACAAATGTTCACGAACAACGAAATCTAAAAGTCTCAAAACCTCCCTTTTGCAGGCAATGTTTACAAGTTCCAGACCGGTTCCAGGTTTTCAGCAATTATCTGGCACAAGAACTTGGAAGAGGCTAGCAAGAGCAACCGACCTCAGGTACGCAGTTAGCGCGTCGATCAGAGGCCGAGTGTGTCTGTAAAACACGCTCTTTTCTCCTGAAGTCTTAGAGATGAAACGAGACGCTCAGCTGCGTGGCGCCCTTTGATAACAATGACAACTGTCGAGGACTGTTGAAAAGCGGTCTGTGTGATGGAGGCCCCGCGGCCCCGCGGCCCCGCAGCCCACCAGACAGGCTGTCATGTGAGTGGCAACGCCCCGCATCGGCTTTGTTTCGGACACGGTATCTCGCGGGGCAAACTGATTATGGGACGGCTGCCGTGCGAAGCGGGGGCTGGCGGCACCGCGAAGGGGGGCGGGACAAATCTTTAACTTCCAGTTAACATTATGCAAATGAACGCCAAGTGCGGTTCGTCATCGGCCGTGCGATTGAACAATGGTTATTCAGTTAGTTCACGTCCTTTGACGACGTCATCAATTCCCACAAGCAGCGACTAGAGAGGGCGAGGGGCGATGACTTCGAGTCAAGTGGGGCCGGGGAGCGAGGATTCGTTTTTAGTGTCAAAGGATGAAGCCAATTTCTACAGTCCCCAGTCGTATATATTTCGGAGTCTTGGCATTTCAGACCGTAAGCATTCTTTTGAAATGTAAAATACACATTGGTATTCTCCATTGTTATGTGCCTTTTTTTTGTGTCTCAACAGATACCAACCAACCTCATGTCATTTGAATAGGAGGCTAACCTGCCCAGTGGGAATTGCTGTGCCAAACTAATGAAGAATGGAAATGATGGCGTGGTGTTTTCTGGAATAGGAGCGTGGACACCAATCCAATGTTTCATATTGTGACATGTTGTGAAGCTCTTTTTAATGCCAGATGCGTGTGCGCACACACACACAGACACACACCCCCCCACCCACACACACGGATGCTTTTTAGTATCTTTGTAAAGACTTAAAAGTGTATAAATGAAGGCAAGAAAATGACAGAACCAAGTCATGAAAACAGTAGCAAAGTTGCTATGTTCCTATTTTCCTTTCACTTTTCTTGTTTAAGTGTTTGTGTTGCTGCTATAAATGTGTGAGCAAGCACCTTTTTGGCCCACATTGGGTTGTTTCTTGGGCAGAAGATACTTCAATGCACAAATGTGGACGACAGTGTTAGTTGACGATGGTGGATAGTAGGACTACAACTTGAACTGTACCCACTGCTGAGCTGGGGTTAGACTGTCATTTGATCTTGAACCCTGTGCCTCAAAATGTAGTTGTGTTGAATAGAAGATTAAAGGCCGAAAATACACAGTAAAAGGAGGCATTGCGTATAAGTTGCTATATTTATCTATGAAGAAAAAAAAAAAACAAGGATTCATCATCTGCTTTAGACACCTCAGCCTGGGTGATCCTACAAGAGCAGTCTTGAAACTAACATTGATGCGTATATGTATAATACAAAATAATAATTGTCGATTCTTTTATAACCGGCTACGATTTATTTTCTATGGTAAGCAAAAATTTGTCAAACACTGGAAAATTCTATCTGGTCTAATTTGCACTGACATTCAAAATATTTCCATTTTAATTTACTATCCTGTTAAACAATGTGACGGCCATCATGATGTGACGTGATTTGTTTTAAACAGAGAAATGTTTAATCGGATGTTTTGATTTCTTGTCATGGATGGAGCTCATCAGATCGCTCATTGAGTAGAGAGGAGTCTTTTTTTCAATCAGTTAACTATACTCCTAACTAACCAATGGGTAAAAAGTGATCTTGCTTATAATTCTGGATTAGCTGACTTTCTTCAGGAAAGAACAAATTGGTAGAATTACGCTTTAACACGTAGAATACATTTTTCTTTATAAAATAATTTACAAAAACAAACATGATCTAATGAAAGCCATATTTCATGTTCCATATTCTTTTGTGAAACACTGAAAATTGGCAATTTATTTATGTTAATGATTTCAAACGAAATATTTTGGGAAAGACAAAGTGACGGTCCTCTGTTAAAAGTATATTTTTTCAAAAATGTATGTATTGTTCGGTGTACTAAAAAGTATATAATGTAATGTTTGCTTTGAAGTATTATGTTATTGTTCTAAATGAAGGAGAGCAATTAGAAAAAAGGGAAAGTTGGTGTTCTTCGACTGCATCCCAGACTGCACTTGGAATCAAACGCGCCCTTGGTTTCAAACCACTGTGGATAACCTTTAAACGCTCTGCAGTTGCACATCATCAAACAAGAACATCATTTACATTGTACAATTCCAAAAAAATGTGAAAGACGCAACGCCAGAACCACTTTTGACACAAATTTAGAAAACAAAATATTTGATCTTGTTTCATTATATTTTTGTATTCACTCTTGCGCTGATTCAGTGTTTTTTCATTAATGACATTGCAGCTTTGACTAAATTCCTATTTTGATGCAGTCCAAGTAGGCTCTAGCCAAGAGGTATTTATCCTAAGGGTGCAGTGCAATCGTTGATTATGCCTTGCCCAATGCCTCCATTTTTGGTACTTAAAATTGATAGAATTCTGGTGTGTTGCTGCATGTGCCAGTATTTTTAAACCCAACCATCTTTAGTTTTAACTCAACCTCAATGTATTAGGATAAGCCAGCCAAAATATTTCGGATCAGCTTTTACTTCATATTTCCCATGGTACTATTTTTGTCCTATTGACTGTACAAACATTTTAATCAGTGTAGTTTCAATCAATTTGGTAAAATAACACGTTTTCATTTTTGGTTCTTATGAAGTATTAGAAATGTTGCAGTAATTCGCTAGAGAGAACAAAATGTGTTTCTTTAACTAGCTTATAATTTTATACTCTTATGACATATGCTGTTGTACAAATGAACTGAAGAGGGAGAATCAGATGTACTGTGGAACATTGCATGTATTTTGGAGTTTCTGGTGTCTGTAGTAACTGTGAAAAGGATAACCAACTGGTTGTGTAACTAATTATTTTGCTAGGTTGTTTCTTACCATGGCATTACTATACATTGCTGTATTTTTCAGCTTCCAACAGATACTGAAATGTAAATAAAAACTTATGTATAGTAATTCATTGGCAAACAATGTCTTTTACTTTATGTCGTTCAGGAAATCTGTATAGGCCAATATTTGGCGAATTATGCTGCTTTCATTCGTAACGTTTTAGTTTCATGGACACATTGCAGTTAATTCTGCAGTGTAAATGAATAGATGCAGGATATGGGCTAATGGCAGCTCTAAGTGGCCTTTTTTATTGGTCCTATTTAGCTCCCCCATTGAAGATTATATTGAGACAGTACTACAATAGAACTCTATTCAACAGAAATCAAGCTGGCTCGATCACCTTAAAAGGGTACAGTTATAGTCTATACTCAAAAATACATTTTCCCACCACTCCTAGCCTATAGTTTTCATGGAGAATGTGGCTTTCAAAAAGTGTCTGACATTTCTGATTCTTGGATGTCAATTCCCAATTCCAAGTGCAGAACTGTAGCTTCTTTTGAAGTATTTCTAAACGTTAACTGGACTGATGAGATACCTTGAAGCAAATACACCGTACAAGTCATATATATAAATGATACATAGAAAATGTATTTTGTTTTATTATGGTTAAAGCCTCTTAGGCTTCAGACCACAGCCACGATGTTATTGCAATGTGCCAGATCAATCAAAATATTAGTTTGAAACATCAAATCTAGTGAAAAGGCACGTCACTACATTTCTCACACTGACTTTAAGAACAAGCACCCCATAGGAAAGGTAAACGCCATCAGTGGAGTTACATTACCCGACAGCAATGCACACAAAGTAACTTGACAGAAGGCGGTCCTTTGAAGCGTAACGTCCTAAAGCAGAGTTTGTCAAAGTCAAAGGAGATTGGACATGCTAGATCCGCTGTTTAAGGCAGACTTCTCAGAATTGAGTTGACTTCATATTGTTTGGCAATCAAGCTCACCAATGAGGTCTATTGTATTCAAGAGAACATTCCATCCATTCATATTCTGCAGAGCTTTTATTTTTTTTACTGTATATTTCTTTGTAGTAAACTGAAATGAAAGACGTCGGCACATTCATTTATTACTAAAACAAAGTTTTTACTAAAAACGTTTTTCCCCATTCTGCAACAATAACTGGTGCAAGGAGCTTTTTTTCCTCAGAGCGATATATTTTCTCATCTCTTTTTACATCTTTTAAAGTTTGACAACATTTTAGCAACTCGTGTCATTGTTAAACATTAACTGACTAAAGAGACGTTTACGTTCGTTAAGGACTCTGTAAAAGTACCTCAGTTAGTCAATTTCAATAGCTTTTTAATGTCTACTCCTTTGAGAGACGACGTGTCGATTTTGATGTAAAAAACTCCCCCAAACCATTTACACTTTGGTCCTTACATCCATACATCTAACTTGACTGAGGATTTCCATATGTTCCAAAAAACAAAACAAAAATGTTGTAAATTTGTAAAAGCAGTTTGTTACCTAGCCATATAGGTGTCCGTGTATATCCATGTTGGGTTCATCCGTTTTCCTTCCACAGAACTAAATGAATGCTATGGTCGGGCATGCTTGTGGCGAACACAAGTCCAGAGTCATTGTCCCCGTCTAGTCCATTAAGCCAGGAAGTCACGCCAGCCAGAAAGCTGGAGCCTCGTTTTGACTTCCTGTAGGCCGGTAGAGGCCACCGGCCTGATATGGCCTCTGTCCTCAGGTCCATCACGTAAAGAAAGTGGTTGTCGAAAAGGAGGGAAAACACCTCCCCGAAACTGAGCAAGGAGAGATTAGCGGGATCCGGCATCTTGATCACCCTGGCAACAAAAAAGACGTGACGGAACAAATTAGAAAAACGCAAAAAAAACAACAAACGTCGGTTTTTTTTTCCAACCTCAAGCTATGCCTCGACGTCCGACGTGCGGTCGGAGGCCTCGGAATGCGTGAAGCCATGCGGGACACGAACACAAAAAGAAAAGGAGAACACAAAAACAACGAAAAAGGGTACCTGATAATTTCAAAACTTGAGAAATCCCACTGGTAAACGCCCAGGTCGGAGCTACACACGATGTAGCGTCCGTCAAACTGCAGTCGCGGTTGAAGGGTGACGCTGCGGTCCTCGGACACGGTCAGCGTCTTCAAGCACTTGCAGTTGATCTCTCTCCCTAACGGCCACACCTGATGGGGGAGGATGGGGGAGGACCAGCCCTGGCTTTACGGCGGCGCACCAGACAGCGTGCGGTGCGGTACAGAGTGAGGTCGTGACCGCGGGGTGTGGTAGCAGCGGGCCCACTTTAAGGTTTAAATGTCCCGTTTTGAAGAGGTGCCTAACGCATAGTCGCATCGAACGCAAGCCATAGGTTTGATCCGCCGGCGCGAGATGGTACACCTCGGGACGTGGCCCGGCACAGATAGGCGCCTTTAAACTGGTAATGGAAACACAAATGGTTTGGCTCGGCGCGGCCGAAAGGGACAATGGAGAGGGGGCATAGGTCATCAAAATCCTGACTCTACATTAGGTCCTCCATCTCTCTCTGAGGTCCTTTTATAAAAAGGTACCCAAAAGGATCCAACTATATGAATACATGAAAAAATTACTATAGTCAGACTGTTTCCAAATATCAGATAGATAGATACTATCGTATCGGATACTTTATTTATTTATTTTTTTAGAACAAAATGGATTTGCTTAAATTGTATTTTCATGTAAAATGATGCTTAGCTTGACCCTCCATTAGGAGAGCAGCTCTGTTGGTAGAAGCAATGAAAACATTGCAACATCGTAATCAAAACCTTACCGAGCAAGCGCCCATCATAGTCAAACTGCTGTACGCGTGTAAACACACCGACTGAATATTACATCAGCAGCAAATGGCAAGCGTGTCTCAGTGCTGGCAGTTTTTATATTCTTGCTATTCCACCCGATGAGGTGACATCGGGTCTGCGTGGGATGCAAAGCTCCCTAAAGAGATTCTACCACCGTTACATAAAGACCTCTATGAATTGAAACACAGGCTGTGAGAATTGTGTGACGAGGGGGGGGATGAGAGACAAGAGAGAGACATCACCTTAATTTCATACTTATCAGCGCTAAGCAGGATATAGTCCCCGGGACTGTGCATCATGGACTCCACCTCGCTCTTCTGCAGTATCACCTGGTGCGAAAGAGGAAACACGCCAGCCCCCGTCATGGTCAGTGCCCCCACATTGAAGCATGTCCGTTTCCCACAGCGTTTACGGGAGTTCATTACATTCCATCTTTCGTTCATTCTTTAGCTTGACTCGTTTGGCGGACTGATTGACGCAGCCGTCCTCATACATCATCAGCACACCGAGCGATTGTAAGTTAGCACTTTGATCACTCTTTGTAACTTGGCACTTAGTCAGAGATGTTGTATACTAGCAATGGTTAATCTAGCAATTGAAATGCTTGAAACTTGTTCTGGGGACTTACTGTATTAGCTGCAATTAAATGTTTTTACCTTCTTATGACAAATATACTCTTTGTAAGTCGCTTTGGATAAAAGCGTCTGCTAAATGCCCTAAATGTAAATGTAATTGTAAATGAGCCTTGAGGAGGTCTGCATCTACTGGTCTCGATGGTTGAATCTGTGGTTGCTACTACGACTTACTTTGGTGACCCACTCCGTGTGACCGGTCAGCGTGTTGAGGCAGGCGCCGGCCGACATGGACCAGATCTTCACAGAGAAGTCCGCGGAGCCGCTCACCAGGATGTCCAGGTCGTCATTGTAGTCGACGCTGAAGACTAGACGGAGGAGGAGGAGGAGGTCAAGGGTCACCGATCGGTACCATCTCACACGAATACCAAATCTGTGAGTCCACAAATACAATCTCTGACAAAGTCTCGGTTAAAGATTTGAAGCAGAACCTGAGGGAGTTCTCTCAATTACATTATCACGGAGAAGTGTCAAGGGGTCAATCCTATGTCTGGGAGCCAAAGCAATGTATATTCCAAGCCAGAATAAAAACAACATCCCTCATCATCGGCATCGGCATCCTCCCAAAGTTGGAGAACAGAGAGACATTTAACGAATGACGCAGAGCGAGAGTCATGCTTCAGCAACTGGAGGAATTCTGGCAGCAGAGCCAGCCAGCAATTTGCATTACAGTCACATAGCCCAACCTCTACATTGACACATCAGAGCATTTAACAGACTCATTGGCATCAGATTATACAAATGTGCCCTTTTGAAGACGTTTGTCAGGTGATAGTGGTGATTGACCAAATGAATGGTGACCATGCAATTGATAAAGGTATACAATCTGTTTTCGATGCTTCTGTCCAGCTTTGCTCCAGCCAACAACTGGAGAAGAAATTCTAGCAAGGTAGGCAAGATAGTAAAACTCAATCTGAACCTAATTCCAGTAAAACAAAGCCTTGTTTGACCATCTTTCAAACACCTATTTGGAACCTAATCTGTGCTAATAGCAGATACAACGACCGCTACACAAACTCCAGATCTCATCCTGTACCAACCTGCTCCAGTGTGGCCACGAAACTGCAGGATCTTAGCCCCCGTGCTCCACTCCCAGCATGCAATGGTGTTGTCAAAGGATCCGGTCACCAGCTTCTGCTCGTCAAATTTCACCGTGGCACAGGTGTGGGTCTGAATTCCATAGATGCACTGCCCAGTGCGGACGTCCCACAGTTTGGCAGAGAGGTCATCAGAACCTGATGAAAAAGTTGTAATTACTGGAAAAACTCCAGAAAATCCAACCCCCTGTGCAAACAACAAGCCTCATGCAAGAATCGGCCGTACGCACGGATCTGCGCTCTAACCCCTTGAACCGAGCGTTTTAAGAGCACTTGTTGCATTCACCAAAATCGTCCTACGCTCGGCACTCTTAATAATTGCTTTTTCTTTGCCCGGTGCTGTTGAGATGGCCCACTCGTACGAGCTGTAGGCCCGCCCCAAAGTAAATTCAGAGAAAGACACGCAGACGCATGACGCCCGACGTGTGACGTTTCAAGAACATTACATAAATCTTTACAAAGTCAGCCGAGCGGCTCGTGGGAATGAGCACGCGAGCCCACGCCATCATCGGGATTCTCAGCGTCGACTCCGGCGGGCCGAGGTGCGCGTCACCGATCCCAGGCGGGGAAAACGAGGGCTCCGGAACGCGCGCTCGATTGGGGAAGAGCCGGCCTGCGCGTACCCGTGCACAGCAGGCCGTCCTTGTAGTAGAGGGCGTAGACGCGGGCGCTGTGGCCGATGAGCGAGGACGTCTCGAAGGCTTCCTGGTCGCTCAGCTGCGTCATCCGCAGCTTGGCCTTCAGGTAGACGCCCTTCCAGTGCGTGGCCTCCTGAATGGACTCGTCGATCTGCCAGCCCAGCTCCCGGCACACGCCCTGCCAGACCTCCGTGCAGGAGTTGATCACCTGAAAAGGGAAATGAAGGGACCCATGACACAAAAACCCAACGTGTGCTATGGAAATGGAGAAAATATTGTCATTTATGATCGTCTATGATACATACTGCTAAACTATTCAAAAAACTAACGTCATTAAGAAATGACATGAAGAGTAAACGAAAATCCAACTGAATTGACCGCACCAAGTGAAACGGATTGCATTTGTCACAACAAGTCAATCACGTTTGTACGCAAACGTACGCAATACTGAAATATCAAATGCAATATCGGTGTGACCATGACCATCAGATCCTTGAAATTGCAATAAAACAGGAATCACCCAAGAAAAACAATCACACAAAAATGTGCCGAAAACGCTGTTACTGGCTATTAAATCTCAACATTACAAAGAACACGTAAAGAAGGTCACAAGCTGTACGCAGAGACTGCTTTAAACTGACCCTGAACACAAATCAAAGCTCTCCGTCTTCCGCCTAACGTTCTGCGGGTCAAGGTGTCGACAGAGGCAGCGAGCCGCTAGGTGAACGGGTACAGAGCCATCCATCAGCGTCTCCTTCATTTACACTTGCATGTTTCGTTCACGCGGACAAAGTCCACTGGGAGGACGACTGCAAATCTACCGGACAAGACGCCGACAAAAGCGGCGGCGGGTACAAGTCTCTGCACGAGTGTCAATGCAGATCTTCCCAGAGCCGTAGAGGGAGAAGCATAAACCATCTACCTGTTGCACACCAGTGAATAATTTATAATGAAATGTATCAACACAACAAATAATTTAATCTGGTGATATTCCAGTTCAACAACTATCCGTCATCGTCCTGTTTAAAGTGCGCCAACAACACAACACACCATATCCAGATTTCTGACAAGCTACCATTGGCCGACGTCTGCCGGGTCCACCCAAGCTATGGGGAACCACTGCAGCAGAAAACATTTCGGCGTCACATTCTACGCTAGTCATGAAACCAGGCATCGTAATAACAATGATAACAGGTCCGCGGTGATGAGTACCTTGTTCCACTGCTTGCACACCAGGCAGCAGGTGAGCAGGGTCTGGGGGTCCAGCCAGTGCAGCAGGTAGAAGGTGAGCTCTAGCGGCAGGAGGCGCAGGAAGTCCCTCTTCAGCAGCGTCTCCAGCCCATTGGACAGGTGGCGCAGCTGCACGGCGCCGCTCAGCGCGATGAGCTGGTCCAGCGACTGGTTGCGCTGCGGGTCGTTGAGTGTAAGGAAGGAGGCGGAGACCGACTCCAGCCACGCCTCAAAGGCCGCCTTCTCCATGGGCACATGGGAGCGATGACTGGGTGATGAAGATAAAGCCCAAATGTTACGCTCACTATCGGCTGACTGACTGTTGGTTAGTGAATACAGTGGGAGTGAGGTGCAATTGGTTATGAAGCACATCAACAGGAGACGTTCATGATGCGCACAGCGAAAAGGAATCATTATCCCACTGACTGCATATCATAATAGTTATATCTTGATGACGTAGCAAAATTAAGAAGAAGAGAGGACCCCTCCTATGCTACATAGGAGCAGTGGGCTGCTGTGTTCAGGGCCTGGGGAGCAAGTTGGGGTTCAGTGTCTTGCTCAAGGACAGTTTGACATGCTGACAGTTGGAGGAGGGGGATCGAACCGCCGACCCTACGGTTAGTGGACGACCCGCTCTGTCCACCCGCTCTATCCACTGAGCTACTGCCGCCCAAAATTCTGTGTTGTAATTGTGATCAAAATGTTGTGCTACAGCTTTATAACGCATTGGTTTTCAACCAGGTGCCAGTCAACCCTTCTGAACAAAGATCGTCTGAGTATAATGATCATTGATCAATAATCTTCAGTTATCTCATTGCCATTGAAAATAATGTGTTGGTTGACTGGATGATGTTGCAACCAGCGTTAATTTTATGTAACTGGGAGAGGAAGTCCTAAACAAAAACAAAATGTCAATGTTGAGGGCCCAATTTGATCAACTGCAATAAAGTCACACATGCTTGCAATCCATGTTACGTTGCAAACACAAATCCATATGAAAATAACGTTAATCCAACAATGGGTGTCCCATCACACAGCTGTGTCAACCATTAATTGAAATGTTATGGCATAGATCGAAATTGTATGGCATGTTATGTGTGCATTTTAGGAGGCTACACAATATACCACCCAATATACTAAACTGACATAACACAACCGTTTTAATGAAGTGCGGTAGATAAAGAGGTCGTTTTTGGTTTTGATAGAGACATTGTTATTCATTCATGTAAATATTGACAGCTGCAATTTCCTTCAGCTAGATCTACAAACGCAAGGAGTGACGCCCATTTATGACCAGGATGTCATTTTTGCGTGGGGTTGAAATGATTACTATGATTCTATATACGTCGGGTTGTAAGTTAAGGCACAAGGTAATGGTGAATTAATGACAGCAACATCTTGAGGCCTAGCAAAACATTAAAATATGAGAAAGCAAGCGACAACAAGTGTCGATGACATTCGTGAGATCAGCTCAATTAAAAATAGCAGACACGCTATTTTTACAGAATATACTCGAAAAACGATGCACCAGTAGCTGCTAAGGTGCAAAGCCTAGCGTTAGCAAATTGGCTAATTATCAACTTCGATAGCTAACATAAGCTAACTACAGTATGAGGGCAAAGTTAGCTAGCGAAACATATAGCCCAACTATTTAGGTCATCTCAAGGAAAATACGGACACGGGAGAACAAAAGGGGATAAAGCAAACATGTACAAACCAGAGAGCCACTGTAGAGTTTCCTTACATCACTCTGTGCTGGCTTGGGTCACATAGCTAGCTATCGTTAGCTATTAGCCAGCCTGTCAGCAAGCAAGTTGAAAGAACAACCCAACTACGCACCAAACCACTATGAAGAGAGTGATTTCGCTTAGTTTTTTAGCACAAACTACATAAATTAGGCCGTGAAACAGTTCCTCTTAATATCCATTAGGGGTGTTTCAAGCAGAGAGGTTAGCTAAACAAGCTATAAACAGAATGAATCCCATGAATTATTGGACAGCAATGCATCTCGCCGGAGGGACTTTTGTTCCCCCACTGAGGCCTGTCAGGAGACTGCCTCGGCTGCCGATCGCGCCCCGCCCCTTTGATCAACGGTCCAACCGGGAGTTAATAAGCACACTTCCCCGCAAATAGCCCCATGATATGATTTCGTTTCCAAAGAAACGCAAATAATTTAACATATAAATATATATTCTAATACATTTATACATTTGTAATGTGTTCATGTATGCGGGATTTGTGTTTTTTGTAAAAAAAAAAAAAATGTGCCTTCATAGTATGAAGGCAAAAAGTTCTTGGGTAAGAGGAATGTTTGTAGCCTACAACTCTCTTCAATTATCAATTAGCCTTCATCTTCTAAACAATTTACCTGCTTGGCAATTGTTTCATTAAAACTTAACTTAACCAAGCATTACATAAAACAAGATAAATGTAGAAACTACAAGAATGTAACATTTACAATTATATAAATAATGAATATATGCCTATAATTGATATGTTTACTTAAGCAAATCTAGTGTTATCTTGTTACTGTCTTGTTTAATGACCCCGTTTATTATTATTAATGTCATGGTTCATATTCATATTCACCACTATAGGCCAACATATATTGCTATGTATTAATATCTGTGTGCATTGTAAATCCTTTGTTTGTTCTGCTTAGCTCTGTATGTATACTTCAAAAAGATCTGATATGAAATCATAATGAACGTAGAATATTTGTAAACGAAACGATGTACGGTGCCTTTTCTGAGATACAACTATGACTATGTTTGTCATATCAGCGTTTGTCAAATCCTATCAATTTGTGAACAAAGACAAACAAACCAAAAACAGTGCAGCCGCCCCCAGTGTTCCAGACCGCCCTGTGCATCTGAGCATCGTTTTGTTTCACAACACTTAGCACTCGTCACATTATGACACGCTGTCCACAGAGAAACCACACAGAGTGAACTCCAAAAAGGATAACTGGGCCCATACAGGCCTCATTGTAAAAAAACCAGACCTAGTTATTTATCATGACTCCACATGATTAATAACAATGGACTGTTGCCCTTGGACTACATAAGAAGGAAACCTTCCACATTCAAAGGGTGAAAAGGGAATCAGAAAGGATTCCACAAACTGGACCATGTTGTTGCCATCTATCTTCTGCAGCTGTATCCACTGCAGAAGACAGATGGGGGAGGAGTTGGGTGGAGGTTTGTCTCTGAGGCCTGTCTCGTCCAACTGTTGACCGTGCTCGTCCTGAATGCAGTTGGCCTGTTGGTCAGGCCCTGCATGCATGGGGTCACAAACAGTGACTCAAACACAAATACTATACTTGCATGTGCACGTCCTCTCCCTCCAATATATCTCACTGCGATATCCATACAAAATGTCTATATTCAGGGCCCTGTCATGGGACACACCGAGTACAGTAAGAAAGCTGCCCGTTAAACCACCGTCTGTCACTCACAGCTGTGTGGGGAGGTGGGTGGAGCAGAGGGGGGCTGCGGGGGGGGGGGGGGGGGGGGGGGGGGGGGGGGGGGGGGACCCAAATGATGGACAGCTAAGTTCTAAGCCCTGTGTGTCACAAAAGCTGCTGAAGACACAAATGAGGCAGTGTGTAAAACCTGGCGTGGAGCCCAAGTGGACCGGAGCATGAGCTCTTACCACTGTCTCACCCATCCATTCTCGATTGTACTTTCTACCACTTCCTCACCCTGTGGCCCCCATCACAACACACGTATCACGCAGACTATGTTCTTATTATGACAGTGACAAACCAATCCTTAAATGTGAAATTGTTCCTCAAGTCATGCATCAATTTGTAATCCTTGATCTTCTCAGAACATCACCGAGATGACGAGAACATTGCACGACCAACGTCTCCAAACGTACGTGTCATACACCACTCAAGGTGAAGTTTCAAAATTGATTGTCGATATGTCGAATCGTGAGGGTCGTGGTGGGGATTTTAAAGGACTTTAGTAAGAAAGACAAACTTGTCCTAAAAACCCTGCATGGTTCGTTCCTCTCAATCCATGTCGTGTTTTCCTCCCTCTTGTCTCTCTCCTCATGGCTGATTACACTCTCCCACTCCAGCCCAGGCCGCCGCTCTCTGACGGTCTGCGGTGAACTCATTAGTGCGGTGCGGGCTGTAGTATGTCAGGGGCAAAACAAGACCAGGAGCGCAGAGGAGTCCGGTCCCATGTAAAGATGGCAAGTTTTTAGAATTTTATTTTTGTTTTTTTTAATTTGTGGTCCTGTGAAGACCAGGGTGAAGCGTCTTGCTATGGAGTTTGGGAGAGTTCCTTTGAATCTGAAGACTTTGTTCCTGACGATGATGATGTTCAAATGGGGTGAGTTACAAACAGTTAAATGGGACTTATATCTGAATTATTCCATTTAATTCAACAGGCCTATCCTAAATGGTTCTTGTGTGTGAGTGTGTGTGTGTGTGTGTCTGTGGGTGGGGGGTGATATAAACCTGTATACCTTTTTAATCCCTGCACTGTCAAGAGGAAATGTGTGTTGCAAACATGCCACCTGTGTGTGTATGTGTCTCATTATGTTCAAAAGAACACAAACCATTTGTGTAATTACAAATGAGTTTAGGAGTCTTCCTCACCAAACTTGTGCTGTCATGCAACAAATTGGGAAAAGAAAGGCTTGAAAATACATTCCCATTATGATTAATATACATTGTTGCCATTACAGTTCTCATGCACCGCTTCGCATGAAAAGGCTAAAATTGAGACCAGAGTAGAATAGTCGGGGATCAGAGGTCTGCACCAAATCATCTATGCATGCATGCACAGGTCAGCCATGGCTGAGATGGCCCCACAGCTATACCCGACAGACGCCATCATTAAGGGCCGGTTCTGAATGAACAAAGAACATCAATGAAACAAGCCTTGAAACATTTTTTTTAAAACATCCTTTTTTTTTTTTTACCTTGAGATTCATAATAATTTGATAAAAAGTTGCTTGACGTTGGCGCAAATTTATGTCAATTTGTTTTGAGGATTACAATCTCTCCTTTTTTCTCTCTCAAACGACCAGAAACCAGACTTCTCCGATTGAAGTGCATGATGTTTCATGGTGCAGTCACCACCTAAAGCCAACAAATGCAGGCTTGAAATCTCTGACACCTGAAGGAGGCCACTAACACTACATAATGACTATTAGCTTCAGCCTGGCCACCACCTATTTTCGTTTAAGAAGATTATATATCATAACTGTTTCAGACACACAGCATGATGGTTAGAGTTATTTTCGTGTGTGTGTGTGTGTGTGTGTGTGTGTGTGTGTGTGTGTGTGTGTGTCTGTGTGTGTGTGTGTGTGTGTCTGTGTGTGTTTTCCTTGTGCGTGTGTATGTGAGGCGACACGTGTCTGTATGTGTTTTCAGAAGCAAGAGTCGTTGAGTA
>OMKI01005774.1:48895-63310 GCA_900302315.1 Phycis blennoides
CGTGATTCACCCACATGTATGCGTGTGTGTGCGTGTCCATGGGTGCATGCATGGTTGTGCGTATGTGTGCGTGCTTGCATGTGTGCGGGTGCCCGCCTATTCACCCACTTGTGTGTGTGTGTGTGTGTGTGTGTGTGTGTGTGTGTGTGTGTGTGTGTGTGTGTGTGTGTGTGTGTGTGTGTGTGTGTGTGTGTGTGTGTGTGTGTGTGTGTGTGTGTGTGTGTATGTGTGGGAAGTGAAGTGTCAGTGAAATATTTGTTTGTCTCCAGGTCTGCATGTCACTGGGCTGGAATGTACCGTGTTGTACGGCGATGTTGGCTATGTTTATATTTTCGCAATAAGAAAACAACAATTGTCACATTAGATAAAGGCTGCTTGTCTGCACCAGAACTGCGTATGTGTGTGTGGGGGGGAGGGAGGGTTTGCTATCGCTCCTGATAAACTCTTGAAGGGACTGCGTGTAGCCCAATACACATCTGTCTAGCCGAGCACCAGTCACAATGATATCAATGTGTCCGGCACGTTCTGTCAATACGCATGAGTCATCAATCAGGAGACAAACCTGTGCTTCGTGTTCAGGAAAATGCATATAAGCAACATGAGTAACTCTGACTCATAGTAAGATTAAAGAGAATGATGTGCACTTCTAGTAATGTGTGCTTCTGTTTGACATTTAATTGCTTTCTACCCTATTTGATTAAAAAAAAAGATTTACTTTAGTAATACATATATATTTTCTAGGGATAATATGGGTTACTGTTTACTAAATGCTCCTTAAAATCTAGTATTGTATGGGCTGTAATGGATGGTTACTGTGTGCCCATTTCTACTTTGTGATGCTCTAGTTGTTAGTGTGTTTTAGTGACACCTTGTGAGGCCAATAACAAAATATAGCTCAAACAGCTAAGCAAACACTGTAGCGTTTCAAAACAAGATCATACAATGTGACACACTAAGCATAATCAATTGTGGGCTTATTTTATTTAATAAACAGAAAACAAATTGAGTCTAATAAAAGTTTCACCTCATCTATGAAGGAGAAAGCCCCCAAAAATGCGAGCAAGTCAAGCCAAAAGCTGTAATCTGTGGTATGGACACCAGAAGCTTAGGCAAGCAAGGGGATTGGCCCAATAAGGTCTTGGGGAGATTAAGGCGAGGAGAAGATCACAGATTTGGTCATGCCTGCTGGAGGCTCGCAAGGTTTACCAAGTCAATGAAATGGGACTCATGTTGTTGATGTTGAAGACAACATACAAATAAAGGTAAATAATGGAAAACAATAAAAAACAAAACAAACTGAGAAACGACAACAAACAAACCTTTGGGACACAAGGACAATAGAAAAGTTATTCCCAAACAGACATGATGTGTTCGTTAACGATAGAGCGACTAAGACTCTGGGTATCTCTTGTGGGTAAATCCTCCCATGCTTGTTGCACGGTAAAGCTCTTACAAGACCCTGCATGCATGGAACAGGAGTTCATCGATGGGAACCTTGAGGTAACATAAGTGCAATGTATATATAAAGTGTAGAATATGTATTTACGTGTATCACATATTATCTGTATAATACATAACGTAGAATACAAAACAGATGATATGTGAGTCACCATCGTTTTGACCGTTCAACAGTGACCACGGTGAGGTGAAACACCTCGTTCACCCCGCGGGTCTCTTCGGTCCACCGAGACAAGTGGCCCCTAGAGAGCTGGACAACATTCAGCGGCTCCGGCCGCGCCGCGCCTCGTCTCGACGAGACACAGGTGGCCAAAACTCACCCGGGGGCACCGCTCTTGTAATCTGTCACCTTCCCATGCGGTGGACTTGTCTGCCCCAGATAAAGGGCTGAAGGAGGAGCCACTTGAACCAGAATTGGATATGACACGCACCTTCTGGCGCGAACCTGGGGGCCGGAGGGGGGGCACGGCAGCGGCCCGCAAAGCCGCCCCCGTGGCAGGGCCTTTCCCCCGAGAGACCAGCTGCCAGGAAGCACCGGAGAAAAGTAGATTAGCTCCGAACGCGAGCTCTTTTCCACCTGCGGTGGCCGCTGCGAGCGGCGTCGGACGCGTTAAGTATCAGCGAGAGCACGCGAGGTGAAGGCGCGCCTGACGGTAATGAGGCGCGAGAGGCCACACGGTTTGGTGTGCCAACGCCGGCATGACGTCCCGCCGCCAGAGGATGTCACGGCTCCACCTGTCGCCAGGTGCCAGACCGGTCACGCAGTTCGGCCAGCAAAGGCGGCGGCGGCAGCTCTGGGTTTTGTCGTGAACCACGTGTGAGGACTCCATGGCTTCCGTGTCCTTCTTTGGTGGCCACTTCCGTAGGCCGTTGGTGGGTTTTGGGCTAGTCCCTCGTGGAAAGGTCTACTTGTTGCTCTCGCTGAAACTACTTTCGGTGATTGTGTTTTGTTTTCCTCGTGCAAAAGTGAAGGCTAGCGGTTTGATGTTACGGGCTGTTCGCGTGCACCGGCGATGTTACCTTTGTGTCGGTTCGAATAATTATCAAGTATAGGTATTGTTGCAAGTTTGACACTCTACGTTAGAATACATTTATTCTCTTTTGGAGTAATGAACTTCACAATAAAAGGTCTCTTCTTCTTTCAGCCCATTGTTATGCTGACTCAATGCTGCATTGTGTATAGTTTGGGATGCTGGGACGTCATAGCACTTTGTAAGTCACTCAAATAGTGCAAACAGTGCCTCTCATTCACTCACATACACATTCAAACAATGCTGATTGGCTCGCAGTATATGAATGCCAGCCGGCCACGAGAACGGTAAAGCGAGTAAGTGTCTCACTCGAGGACACCTCAACAGTACTTAGGAGGAGCTCTAGGAATCAAACCAGCAACCGTTGACAAGGACAGCAGTGTACCTGTCAAGCTGCAGCCGGCAGCTGGGACTCCAGAAGGAATGTGAAGGAGGGACTCTTAGGAGTCCTTATTCATGAAGAAGAAAACAAGGAGATTAAAGGCTGGATGAGAGCTGACCAACAGAATCTAAGATCATCTCTTTCAGACACCACAGGGAAAGGTTTACAAAAGGGACTCTGTGGTTGAAGATGACTAGGGAGCCGACTACTGTGTTTTCAATTCTACGTTTTATTGATGCTTTTTCTTAAAAATATGCTTTTAGGTACTCACTAAGCACAGTTTCTGAAAAGCAAATTACTGAAATCTTCAATCATTTTCTGCAGTGGCTCAACAACCTTTGAATCAATCAGAACTTAAATGCTGGTTGTCAATAATAGCAAAAGCTAAATTAAGCCACAGTGAGAAATATAAATAATGGCATTTTAACCCACTACCCCTAACATTAACCCTAACCAACTATGATTAACACTAACCCTAACCCACTGCCCCGAACAGTAACCCTAACCCACTATTACTAACACTAACCCTAACCCACTATGATTAACACTAACCCTAACCCACTGCCCCGAACACTAACCCTAACCCACTATGACCAACACTAACCCACTATGATTAACACTAACCCTAACCCACTACCCCTAACCCTAACCCTAACCCTAACCCTAACCCTAACCCTAACCCTAACCCTAACCCTAACCCTAACCCTAACCCTAACCCTAACCCTAACCCTAACCCTAACCCTAACCCTAACCCTAACCCTAACCCTAACCCAAACCCAAACCCAAACCCAAACCAAAACCAAAACCCTAACCCTACCCCTAACCCTAACCCTAACCCTAACCCTAACCCTAACCCTAACCCTAACCCTAACCCTAACCCTAACCCTAACCCTAAACCCTAACCCTAACCCTAACCCTAACCATAACCCTAACCCTAACCCTAACCCCTAACCCTAACCCTAACCCTAACCCTAACCCTAACACTAACCCTAACCCACTATGATTAACACTAACCCTAACCCACTGCCCCGAACACTAACCCTAACCCACTATGACCAACACTAACCCACTATGATTAACACTAACCCTAACCCACTACCCCTAACCCTAAACCACTACCCCTTTCGCTAACATTAGTAACATTAAAAACAAATAACGTTAAAAACAAGTAGGCTATGGTTACACTGTTGATGCTGTTCAGGTTCATTCATTTGAGACGACCTGAGAAGCCCCAATACTCTCCCTTAGTGCTTGTTAACCTAATCTTACAAAATCACCCGGCTGAGTACAAATAACAAGTGATACACGACACTAAAGCAGCAGCATGTTGACTGTAACTAATTGCATACTTTTCAGCATCGTCCTTAAAAATGGTCCTTTCTTTCGCTTGCTCGCATTAATATGTTCCACTTCACGGGGAATGGGGAAAACCTGGTCGTGGATGACAGCGTCGGGAGGGATTCGGTGCAGCAGGATTGGGGCTAGGGACTGGTATATCCGGAAAGGCGGGGCCCACAGATCTGACCCACACAAGGAATGTGGGCTACTTTCACACAGGGCCTATGGTACAATGTGAATGTAGGAACAATGCAGCCAGCATGACCCCCCCTCAAATGTTCATTCAACTACATAATCACATATTTGATATTGGGCTACATCTTAATATTATTCAGAGCAAAGATAAAGATATACCTTTAGCTACATGGAGTAAGTATATAGGAACTTCCGTACATAATAGTGTAGTAGGCAGTGTTGAATACCATTATCAGAGCACATGACTTCATTGTTGTGCACATTCTAGCAATTCATGACATCATGTCACATGCCGAGTTTTAATTACTTTGTAAGTTTTACTTGGCCAGAATATGACTGAAGAGTTGCCATGTCCCTCAACGGCAACTCCATTTGAAGATGATATGAACGCAAAACAAATTGCCATTTAAATCACGGACATCAACAACAATAATAACATTGATCAACATTGAACTAATTCCCTCTCCGTCTGTTTGTTGTTTTAGGAACACTCTGTAACGCCACCTCGGACAGGTGCCTGTCGTCACCCTGCCACAACGCTGCTACCTGCGTGGACAACATGGACGACTACGTCTGCATCTGTCCCAGGGACGGGGTCCGCTACATGGGCAAAAACTGCGACGACCTCTACGACGCATGCAGCTTCACCCCCTGCGACGACTGCACCAGCGTGCCGGGCACCGCGCAATACCACTGCGTGTGCCCGGACGGATTCACCGGCGACAACTGCACCGAGAACGTAGACGAATGCGCCAGCAACCCGTGTTCCGAGCCGCGATCGGCGTGCGTGGACCAGATCAACGGCTACTTCTGCAGGTGTCCGCCCGGTTACGGGGGAGCGAACTGCGAAACGCGCGTCACGGACTGCGTGGACGCGCCTTGCCAGAACAACGGCGACTGCGTCCTGCTGCCCGAGGGCTTCGAGTGCCTGTGCGCGGTGGGGTTCGCCGGGCGTCACTGTGAGGACAACGTGAACGAGTGCATGTCCCGGCCGTGTCAGAACGGGGCGATCTGCATGGACGGGGTGGCGGAGTTCCACTGCTTCTGCGTGCCCGGTTTCCAGGGTTACAACTGCGAGTTCGACATCAACGAGTGCGCGTCGCGGCCCTGCGAAAACAACGCCACGTGCATCAACGAGAAGGACCGCTACGAGTGCGAATGTCTGGACGGCTTCGCGGGCGAGTTCACGCACCTCGACGCGCCTCACACGCGGCGCGGCCACTGCAGTCACGCAGGCTTTGTGACTGACCTCTGCAGCGACATGCATGTTCACTCTTAAGACTTAGAGTGAACATGCATGTCACTGCAGAGTCGCTTAGAGTCGAAGTGATGTCAGTTAGACAGTTTCCACAGTGAAGCTGAGAACAATCAAAGCATAGAACAAAAATTGTAGTTAATTGAAGCTACCAAAAAGCTGCACAACCTGCTTTAAAAAAAATACTGAAAAGAGTGCACAGGAATCAAACATATTTGTATTGTTTTTATGTATTTGTGAGAGCAAAAAGTGGTTTTGGAGACCACAAGAACACCATTTGCCTCACAAGTTACATTTTCAAAAAACCATGACATGGGCGCCAAACTCACGTTTATCTCTACCTGTCAGATAAAGTCACCAAGCAACTGAGAAAAGACATCGCCATCCCAGCTTTTCTTAGTCTACTCTGTCAACAACCCTGGTCTGTGTGAAGAGTCCCAAGGAAGATTAACCCTGCAGTGGCATTCATTTGTCATCTAAAGCTTGAGCAAAGAACCTCACATTGGAATGCTTAATGTCTTGGTCACCATCAGAGGAAGATTGGAGTGTTGTAGAGAGACAGCAGCAAAGATCAGAAGATTTTAAAACAAAACAATAAAACACAAAATTCTTCCCACAATTGAGAAGGTTTCCATTTAGCACACCAGTGGGTGGCAAGTAAGATGGATTTCCTGAACGAATCAGGGAAGATACGCCATCATTGGTCAGAAATTAAATCTAAAACAGAGGGAGGCGCATTTCACCCACTAATAGTTACCGATGGCGATGCCGATCTAACAAATTACACTCAAATAATCTAACCTACAGCATCTTTACTTGTGTCACTTGAGATCTGGTGCGGTGGATTCTGTTTCTAAAGTGCAGCGTCTCTCTCTGACCTCCTCAGGGGTGAACTGTGAGGTTGAGATCGACGAGTGCGAGTCCAGCCCTTGCCAGAACGAGGCCACGTGCCACGACCTCGTGGCCATGTACGCCTGTGAGTGCCACCCGGGTTTCGACGGCACGGACTGCGAGGTGGACGTCGACGAGTGCACGAGCGGGCCTTGCCAAAACGGAGCGACCTGTCACGACCTTGTGAACAGGTACAGTGAAACGTTATGCCGTATGTATGGCGTCTACGGTTTTCTGTCTGAAAAGACCTGAAGGCTCCCCTGGTTAAAGAGTGACTGTAGTGTGTTGAAGTATACATATCGCTGCACACTGTGTCAGGGCTGCAACTAATCTTCACTTACGTTATTGCTATTATTATTAATTATACATTCTGAAAGTCTCACGCCTACTTACTGGCAGGGGCTCAATCTTACACATTGTGACTTTAAATAGTTGTATTAACTATTAAGCAATAGTTAAAAAGCAATTAACCATAATGGCAGGTCTAGAGCATAAACTGATTGGCTTGCTTTGTTTAATTGTCTTACAAATACAACTCAACACTATACACAAGTTCTGATATAGATATACATTCATCCCTCTATTTTACATAAACACTGTATTTTTTTCAACATAATACAATCAACGAAAAGTCCTGTTTGTCTTGGATTTCAATATTCACTGACAAAGCCTCAGGTTACAAATAGAACATACAGGTCCCTGTGAAGCCAGTTTGAGTTCCCATGCCCTTCTCTAAAGCCCTTGATCATGTGACCTGCAGCTACGCGTGTGACTGCACCGACACGGGATTCATGGGGGACCACTGTGAAGAGGACATCCTTGAATGTGCCTCTGATCCGTGTCAGCATGGGGCCACCTGCCGGGAGGGTGTGAGGGAGTACGAGTGCCTCTGCTGGCCAGGTATGGAAGGGTTTTAGTCCAGTGCTCCTAAACCTGGGGGTCGCGACCAGGGTCGGGTCGCGTCAAAGGCCACTTTAAAGGTAGACTAGTATAGTGTAGTATATAGTGTATTCTTAATTTTTTTTTAAATTGTATTATAATAACAACAAAATAGAGCAAATATTACATTATATATTTCATTCAACCTATACTATACTAACTCATGGGATGAACACAGTCAATTTAAATACAGAGTTAAATAGCACATAACGCATTACAGTAACCAATATTATTAGATGCCCTCTACTGCTGATGGGATTTTGAAAATATTTTTTTCAAAAATGAAAAACATTCCCGTTTTATTTTGTGTAGGGATTTATGCCGATGGTAAACATTGATGCGGACAGTCAAAATGAATCCAACAGATGTCTTACATTCTGTTCCCCACAGGTTATGAAGGGCTGCTCTGTGAGGTTGACATTGACGAGTGTGCAGAGCAGCCGTGCCAGAACGGAGGGGAGTGTTTCCAGAGGTCCGACCCGACCCACTGGGAGTTGGGCTGGGGGCTGGACCATGCCGATGCTGCAGGGTATATCTGCCAGTGTAAACCGGGTTTCGCAGGTCCGCATACATCAAGAGAAGATCATTCTGCCATGATACATTTATTTTTTTCATTCATTGTTTTTGTCTTCAGTAATTTTCTTTTTTTTTTTTAATATATATAATTTGTGTTTTCTTTTATTTGCATCTTCTAGGAGAGAACTGCTCTGTCAATATTGACGAGTGTGAGTCGGAGCCCTGCCAGAATGGCGGAATCTGTGAAGATCAGGTCAACGGTTACGCTTGCACATGTGCTGCTGGATTTGGAGGTAGGTTCTCTTTGTCACATGAATAATACCATGCTAGTATGCAGCTCCATTGTACAATCAACTGCTATATTGTTGCTAGACATATTGATATATTGTTGCCGGAAACAGATATAAGAAGAGATATAAGAAAAGTGATAATGATCGGCATATGTTATTATGTAATTAAAAACTTGCTCTGAAAACCTTTGGACAAACACGTAAATCATGATACTAGCAGTTTCACCCGACAGTTAAGCACGGACAACTTCAATTGCAGAGTGAATGCTTTTAACAACATGCATCCACCACCACTGTCACCCTCATACCCATGATGCCATCTTCCCAGGTGACATCTGTGAGATCAACATAGACGAATGTGAGAGCCAGCCCTGCCTCAACGGCGGCCTGTGCGTAGACCACGTGGCCTCTTACACCTGCCACTGTCCCGAGGCCACGGCCGCCGGTAAACTCCCTTGGGGAGGCGACCGCTGCCACATCAAGCTCTACGGCTGCGTGGACCACGACTGCCTGAACGGAGCAGCCTGCCTCCCCTGGCTGCGCGACAACGAGCACGGCCACACCTGCCTGTGCCCGCATGGCTTCTTCGACGACCGCTGCTCCACGCAAACCACCTTCTCCTTCTCGGCCCCGGGGTTCGTGCACCTCACGGTCGACGCGCACGACGACCGTCGGCGAAGGGAGGCGGAACGGGAGCCGCGCCGCCCCGCGGGCCACGGCGGGGTGCAGCTCCGCTTTCGGACTACGCTGCCCAACATGTTGCTGTTTTACAGGGGCGATGCCGCCAGTTTTCTGTCGCTGGAGATCGTGGGCAGCGGCCTTCACGCAAAGGCACTTTCTGAGGGGTCCGAACTGGATGTCCGATACCCGGGCTTGGTTAGCGATGGGGACTGGTGGGACGCGCATGCGTTCGTGACTGAGGAAAGTCTTGTGTTGGTGTTGAAAGGCGCCGACTGTGAACCTCAAGGATGCACAATGATCGATGGCGATCATCACGGGCTCTGGTTGAATCCCGGATCATTTGCTCACGTTTATGTGGGTGGCGCACCGGGCGATCTTCTGGAGCGGACTACGAGCGGTGAGGGGTTCCTCGGGTGCATGGAAGACCTGGAGATAGACTCGAAGCCAATCTTACCACAAGACCTCCCAGAGACCTATAGCCATGAGCTTGGCTGTAGTAAGACTGAGTGGTGTGAGGCCGATCCTTGCTCTGGAAATGGACACTGCGTGGACCTGTGGACCAGCTACCGATGCGACTGTCACCGGCCCTACCGTGGCCAGGGCTGCTCCGAGGGTAAGCAATACATGTAATCCACATACCAATGTCAAGGGCAGCATTATCATTTTCATTAGTATGACCAATAGCAAACGATAATGCAATCAATTAATGAATTCCAACAGACGAATTTCAATTGTGCTCTGACAGAATTCCAGTCGTGGACATACAGCCACGAAGACACAGTGAGCTACAGTGCCTACGATGTCAGCAGCAGTCACCGGGGGAACTTTAGCACTTCCTTCTTCATCAGGTCCCTGAAGCCGGACGGACTGCTCTTTCAGCTTCGAAGACCAACTGAAGACGGAGAGGGACAGGTGTACTTCTCAGTCTACCTGGGCATGGGGAGGCTCTTTGTTAGCTCCCTTCCTAACAGCACCCCTTTAACGGCACCCATGTTCATAGCCAATGGTGAGAAGCAATTTCTCCGAGTGGAAGTCCAGCAGAAGCAGGTGATCTTCGAGCATGCAGGTCTTCGCTACGGGATCGGGGAGATCCCGGAAGTGGAGGTGAACCATGGGGATGTGGCCTACGTAGGGGGTCTTCCCGAAGGGTGGAGCCCAGAGGCCTGGGGCGGGCCTTTCAAAGGCTGCCTGCAGGACGTGCGTCTGGACACAGTGCACTTGGTGCTGGAAGCGTTGAGAGGCTCCGAAGAGGAAGAGAGTCTGGTTTTGGCGCGTGAGGCTGAACATGTTGAGATCGGATGCGTCAGTGATGATACTTGCAGGGTAGGAAATCATTTGATGAACGTTTTTAATTATCTACACTGCGTGCATTTAAGTATACCCTCAAATCTGAAGTTTTACATTCTGTATAACTGACTATACCTTAAAAGGGCTGTAGGTAAGATTTGAGAGCCCCCCCTCCTCCCTACGTTTCTCTGCCATTGAGAATTTTGCATTTCACGCACCTGTAATTGACAGTTTAAACTCTAATTATATAGCTCTAAAATCTTATCTCTACAGCACCTGTCAGTACCCTACATTATTGTCATTCTGTATAACTGACTGAACCTTAACTCATTTGAAAGAAAGGCGAAGTAGAAAGTAGAAACAAGAGACAGTCGATTTTTCATGGATTAAATCATACCTTTTTCTTAAGGTGGAACCATGTGAAAACGAAGGTAGCTGCACCGTCACGTTCAACGATTTCACGTGTTCCTGTCCCAAGCATTACACGGGGAAGACCTGCGCCACAAGGGTGTGGTGTGTCAACAATCCGTGCGTCAACGGCGGCCATTGTGTGGACCTCTTTGACGGATATGAATGTAAGAGTGTGCTTAGGATTCCCTATATCTGGGGCTAACTCAGAAGAACATAATACATAAATACAAAAACAAAGGGCATTCCAATATCATAATTTGGTCTCCAATAGCTGGATTACTAAATTTTTTAGTTTTTGAACATTCGAATCCCAGATGCTGGTATTCAATGTTTAATGTTTAAGTAGCAATGTTTAAGAAATGTGTAAGGAATATTTCCAAAGACAACGGAAAAACGATCAATCAATTCCGTCCATCTAAATCGCCAACACTTACGTTTCAGGCGTCTACAATGCAACCTTTGAGAATAGCCCCGTCCGCTACAGTGCCAGAGGTACCCTGTCCAAGCCTGTGACAACGATATACATCGAGCTGCGGACGCGCTCCCAGAACGCCGTGCTCCTGCGTGCCGCCCGCGGCTCCGACCTGCTGACTGTGGGCCTGCAGGACTCCTCCGTCCATGTGGAGATCCACTCCGGCAACAGCGTGGAGGCGTTGGCCTTCGGCGGGACGCGCAGGGTGGCCGACGGGAGCTGGCATCGCGTGAGGGTAGCCTTGGCCGGGCGGGAGGAGACGAAGGAGATGCACCACTGGATCATCACCGTGGATGGCATCACCGATGCCAGCAGCGCGCCCCATCGCACCGAGAGCATTCGGTTCCTTGGCGACAAGGAGGCAGCAGTGTCCATCGGCGAGAGATTCACAGGTTGCTTTGGAGCCATGCGGGTGGGCGGGGTGTACCTCCCCTTTGTCGACGACCGTCAGGCCCCACAGTCTGCCCAGTTCCATCTGGTCGGGAACACAAAGATTGCCGTGGGTTGCAAGAGTGCCCCCGTGTGCGCTTCTGATCCGTGTCGAAATGGCGCGAGGTGCGAAGACCTTTTTAACGCGTTCGGCTGTGTTTGCAAAGCTGGCTGGACAGGGGACCGTTGCCATTTAGACATTGATGACTGTGCCTCAGGACCATGTGTCCATGGAAGCTGCAAAGACTACTTGTCCGGGTTTGAGTGTCAGTGCCACCCTGGTTATGGTGGCGAGCATTGCGATGAAGATCTAAACGAGTGTGACACTCATGCTTGTGAACATGGAGGCACTTGTAAAGATGGCCCTAATATGTTCACCTGTGTATGCCCAAAAAACTATGCTGGACCACTCTGTCAGTAAGTGCTATCCTTTGCCTTCTATCCTCGTGAAGATATTTCACAAAATGCTTAATAAGTCAATATATGATCAAAAATCTTGAATCAGTTGCTAGCCTGTCAGTATCTCAACACTTATTTGTCAGATAATAGTAGGCCTACATATAATCTGAACCACATGCTGGTGCAAAATGTTATCAGATAATGGCTACCCCTGCTTGGCACCTTAACACCATACTGTACGTCTTTTTACCTGTGAGAACTGGCAGCACTGCAGATTACTGCGTGTTTCTATCCCTCCATTGATAAGTCAGTTTGTACCACAGCATGCAGTGCAAGGCAGAAGCCATTGGTCTTCTTCATGCTACGATGTGGACATGCTTTGTTCCAGGTGGGACTATCCTCCAGCACAGTGCGGTAGAGATCTTCGGTGTTCGAACGAGGGTTTCTGCAATGACGGACCATGGGGCGCGAACTGCACCTGCAAACCAGGCTATGCGGGAGTCAGGTAGATCGGACACCTCTCCTTGCGATTCCCTGAAGGGAATTATGTATTGTTGATGTTGATTGGTGTTCACTAAGACTCGTTGACGAATCTCCTGCTGTTTCTTTGGTAAGGTGTGAGACTGAGGTGGACGAATGTGAGTCAAACCCATGTCGAAATGGGGGTTCCTGTTTGGATCGCCTCAACAGGTTCCTCTGTGTGTGTCCGCCCGGATTATCGGGCGCAGTCTGCGATACAAGTGTAAGTCTTTTGATGATTTTCACAAAATAACCGTTAAGTATTACTCTGATTCCATATTTATTTCCTGAGTATAGATAATTCAAACAATTAACATATTTCGAGACAAAATTTCACATGTAAACACTACAATTGAGCTGTAGTTAAACTTTGTCGAACTAGTCAAGGGCCACCTAAATTGACCAAATTTCTCGTTGTTTCATTGACTGTATGTACCATAGTGTAACCTTTCCCCTGCTTTCTCTGTCTTTGCTTGCCCTGACAGAAACAAGCCCAAATGCACCGTGTTCCCTGGTTAATGGTGGCCATCCCACTGGTGTGCTTCTGCGTGTTAATTCTGACCGTCGGCCTGATCTTCATGGTGCTCACGGCCAGGAAGAAGCGGCAGTCCGAGGGCGCCTACAGTCCTAGCACCCAGGAGCTGGCCGGGGCACGCCTCGAGATGGACAGCATGCTCAAAGTTCCACCTGAGGAACGGTTGATCTGACCAAGGAGTCTTGCGTATCAGCTGACCCGAGACACTGCCGTCATTGGCTGAAAACACACTGGACTTTACAGCGGTTTGACTATCTGTGAGCGTGTTGAATGACAAAAAAGAAGAAAAAAAAGGTCAAATACTGCCCCCTCCTGGTGAGGGACAGCTTTTGGACGAGTTGTGCTTTTTTTGTTTTGGTTCAGTCTCCCAACATATTAGACAAGGAGTACTTACACTCTATATTTGATATAGAGTGCTCTATTTGATAATTACATAATGAATGTTCACGCTGTATAATTTTACAGTAAACTGTATTGAGTTGTATATTGCATATTTTAGATTGTATATCTCAAAACATTTTTTTATGTTTTGGAAACAGAATATAAGATATAAATCAATGCAATCTTTAAAACATCTGATTGTACTGATCTAAATTATACACCTATAAATTGTCATAAATAAGACAAAAAATTTATATTTAAGGGAATAGGATAATATATTAGATTGATGAGGAATTGGATGACTGTCAAAATCGACAAAACAGATGAAATGCAGAAAGGGACCAGGCCACACTTGGTGTTAAGTGTTGCCGTTTTAAGACATACACATACAACATTTCAACTTTTAACATTTGTCTCAAAACATTAAAAACAAATGAATGAATTAAAAAGCAGACCGAGGGACGTTTCTCCCTGGCTTGTTAAGATGTCAGTGTGCCTAGGGTTCTGTCAGAGCTATGCATCTGCTTTTTGGGAGGACATCATCAGAGAGCCTAATTTAGGCCTTATTTCAACCCTGTTGTTGATTGATAAATGACTACTGAACTTCTATGTAGTTTTTTTTTTTTCCTTTTCAATATGGTCATACTCGTAAAGTGACTTTGAGCACCTCAAACTTTAGGAAACATACTGGGTCCTGATGTGGAAGGCCTGTGGTCAGTTCACAAAAAATAATACCACAAAGGGAAAAAATACATCAGTGGAAGGGACTTCAGAGGAAGTTAATGGCAGGTGCATCCTGTAGGCCTTCTGCCTCTCTGCTGAAAGCTTCTAGTCACCGTTTCAGCCTTAACTTGGGGACAAGTTGGCTCCACATCTCCTCTTATTACTCCTCGTAGTCATCAGTCTACGAGGAGGGGTAAGGAGCTTTGTCTGTCAGTTTGAGAACAACTTGAGAGAAGACCTAGGAGCTAGAGGTGGACTCCAAGATGGTCCAGGGTGAACTGAG
>OMKI01005774.1:67580-92748 GCA_900302315.1 Phycis blennoides
ACCTGGGGGCCGGGAGCCCACGTGGGGCTCAGCTGACGGATGTCGGGGGACATTACTGGCTTGTAAGCTATTGAGACCTGAAATCACGTGAAAGCTCCTGCATGTACAAATAGACCCCGGGATCATTTGCGGTTAAGAAGTTTGAGAACTACTCCCTGAGAGAGTGGGTAGAATATACGGCCAATTCTTATAACGTCTGGATTCGGTAATCACCACATGCCTAGGCAGATGCGGAGGCGACCGAAGTTCTGAACAAAATAGCCAACACATGGGTCAGAGAGGCCTGCCGCTCTCCAACATCAGCATCATCTGACCCAACGCCTCGGCATTCAGGGCCTCCCTACCTGGTAGGTGAACTTGGCTTGGAGGTCCTCCAGGCTCTTGGGGGTGCGGAGGTCCTCCAAACTCTTGGCCAGGCTGACGGACTGGTTCTCGGGCTCGTCCTGGCAGTTGAAGATGTCCCCCAGCAGGTTCACGTTGGAGAACTTCTCGGTGGTCGGGCTGGAGGGGGCCGTGTGACGCTCCGCCCCCACGCCAGGCTCCTCCCCCTCCATTGACTCCGCCTCCTTCAGGGACCGGTACGGCTGTGGCCTGCGAGACACAATGTTTACCGGCTATAGGGGGAGCGCTCCTCGGGTGCTAGCACACAGGTTAATATGAATGAGAGGTGCATGCATCGTTTGGTTAAAAAAAGTGGATTAAATGGAGATTAAGATTGAGGCAGATTAAGTGGAAGTGTGAAGCGGAGCAGAGTGGTTGCGTACACTGGCGACCATTCGAAAGGGACGGAGAAGAAAAGGCTGTCGGGGAAGCCAGAGGCCGAGTGGTCCTCATGCTGAAACTCGTCTCCGGACGAATCCTCAGACAGAAAGACTGTGTAGTGACGTGTAGGACGCATAGAACTAGAGTGAAAACAGGGAAAGATCGGAAAAAGACAGGAAAAACACAGACCGGGCACATTCAACGTCATGAAGAGAGGAAACACCCATGATCCATAATGACTGCTCCACAATGACCGACATGAATAAGAACACTCACCAGTCGGCTGAGTAACCCAACTCAAGTGATTATTAGATGCCTACTTTGTCTCTACCAACACTGTGCTGGGTTGTACTTCACCTTGCATTGACAACAACATTTCGTTATAATCAAATCTCCCCAGTTACTTCTGATGTACAGAAGTTCTATATATTACCATACATTTCTGAATCACCTATGTGAATCAACTAGGGACAAGTGCCAATAAAAGGTTCTCTGATGATGGTAAGCAAAGTGTGTTGCCTATTGGTTTATGTGGCATGACCAAAACAACACTGGTGGGAGCAAACCTTTCCGGATTGTAGGTTAAAGGTCATTAAAACAGATGAGAAGAAAGCGGTAAGCAGAAGAAAGTCGATTAATCGAAAGGTATATTAGTAATTGGAACCTGAGAGTCATATGAATGAAGAGAAAAGTTCAGAATTAGCCTTGTGGGCTAATAATGCTAATGCTATTATCAAATCAGTTGTGTTATTGAACAGAATGTAGAAACACCGTTTTGGATTTTTGCTGAATCACAATCAAGTAAATCAATGACCTGGATTGGATTGATATGCCTTTCATAGAATAGGGTATGCTTACTGGTCAGGGCTGCAGTCCAGGCCGACATTAATGCCAGGTCTCTTCACGAGCAATGGTGGCCGAGTCTATGAAAACACAAAGATAATACATATCAAACTTATTCACAGCACTTCAAAAGCCGTGAGCTTTACCAGTCCTAAGTGTGCTATGAGGAGCATTACCGGTCCTAAGTGTGCTATGGGGAGCATTACCGGTCCTAAGTGTGCTGTGAGGAGCATTACCGGTCCTAAGTGCATGGTGATGGAGCATTACCGGTCCTAAGTGCTGTGAGGAGCATTACCGGTCCTAAGTGCATGGTGATGGAGCATTACCGGTCCTAAGTGCATGATGATGGAGCATTACCGGTCCTAAGTGCATGGTGACGGAGCATTACCGGTCCTAAGTGCATGGTGACGGAGCATTACCGGTCCTAAGTGCATGGTGATGGAGCATTACCGGTCCTAAGTGCATGGTGACGGAGCATTACCGGTCCTAAGTGCATGGTGACGGAGCATTACCGGTCCTAAGTGCATGGTGACGGAGCGGCTGCCGTCCTCCCAGCTCTGCAGCGACCCGTCTTTCCGGGGGGCGCCTGACGATGACGTCGTGACCCCTCCCCCCATGGCGGCGGCGGCGGCGGGGTCCTCGTCGATGACGGGGGTCCCGGCGGTGGAGTAGCCGTTCTCCGCATGCTCCTGGAGAGGAGGAGGAGGAGGAGGAGGAGGAGCACAGGTTGGAGGTGGAGGTCAGGAGGACGCAGGCCAAGTCTCCGGGACAGGGAGCGGACGTGTGGAGAAGTCAGTGGAGTCCACCTGGTTCTCATGCAGAGAGGTGCGTCTTTTCTGTCGTCGGTGCACTCCGTTTGTATGCGGAGGCTTCATACCTTTTGCTTGAGTCGGCTTTTGACTTCTTTGATGCCCATTCTGGCGTGGTCTTTAGCCTGTAAAGGATCAGAAACGAGGTGCTGTTGGAGCGCGCTGATCCTATAGGATACAATACGACAGTGTGGGTCTAACCCAGTACTTCTGAGACACTCGTAGCGTTGTTGTGGCCACACTTGGGCGCTTCAAAACAAGGTCGTTTTTTAGTAGGTAGTCATGTGCTTACAAACTTATACACCGTTTTCATGGCTGGATTGGCCTTCGTCTTTACGGTGTTTAAGATGGCTCCGCCCCCTTTCTGTTGGGATGACAACACGGAACGGTTACACACAGATCACAATTAGTACGGAAACCTACAGCATAACACTTTCTCCGACTAAGCCTGGACTTGGCAATGAATGTTCACTTCAACGTCACAAAGTCACATTGTAGGCGAAAAACGTCAATCGACAAAAACAAACAAGACTACATAGGTGTGATATAAGGAGGCAAAAAGGTAAAATCACAAGGGCATCTCGCGGGGGCCTAGTCCATTGACAGTACACATCTCGGCTACAGTGGTGATGCAGATGCAAACGAACACAACACCTTTCAAACGGAGGAGGAAGGGAACGAAGGGAGCTACCTCTAGGAGCGCGGAGAACGTACACAGAGTGATGGGTATAATCCAGTCCTCTGACACTCACCTTGACTGTGAAGAGCCACTGGTGGTAGGTCTTATCACTGCCTGCTGAGAGGAGAACCACACATCAGACACTGCTGCACGTTCTCTCTCCCCGTTAACATTAACTCACCCCTCTCCCCCTTCAACATTAACTCACCCCCCCCCCCTTTACCCCCCACACCACCCCCCCCCCCCCCCTCCAAACCCCCCCCCCCCTCGCCCGGCCCAACTCACCCGCGTACTCCCCCATGTTGATCTCCTCTTCAAAGTCGTCACTGAAGCCCTCCCCTGCGTTCAGCAGGTCCAAGCGCCCGTCTATAAACTAAGAGGTTCAGAGCGCACACGCACGCACGTGAGGAAGGGAGAACGTCATGTGTGCAAAGAGAAAAGTAACCAAACGAGATGCACTACATCAGAGGACCACTAAGAGTGTGTGTGTGTGTGTGTGTGTGTGTGTGTGTGTGTGCGCCCACCTGTTTGAAGAGCTGCAGCTGGATGGCGTTCTGCAGGAACTGTCTCATGGCGCTGGAGCGATGGCTGACGAAGGTTTCCTCACTGAACGTTATCGGTTCGCCCTTCGGTTGTGGAAGCATCGGGAGAGACCAGGGGAGAGACCAGGGGCGAGAACAGGGGAGAGACCAGGGGAGAGAACAGGTGGGAGACCAGGGGAGAGACCAGGGGAGAGACCAAGGGAGAGACCAGGGGAGAGAACAGGTGGGAGACCAGGGGAGAGAACAGGGGAGAGAACAGGGGAGAGAACAGGGGAGAGAACAGGGGGGAGACCAGGGGAGGAGACCAGGGGGGAGAACAGGGGGGAGAACAGGGGAGAGAACAGGGGGGAGAACAGGGGAGAGAGGACTCGGAGTGAGACAGTGAGGCTGACTGTGACACACCATATGATGTAAGAAAGTGTTGAGAGAGCATGAAGCTGACAAGTGGCTTCTTTCCACTTGTCAGCTACATGTTCTCATAACGGTAAACCAGTTCAGGGTTTACTGAAAAGAAGCAACACCGCAGACATCTCTTTGACCCAACAGCCCACAGAGGCCGGCCGGGCTACCATAGCTATAGGTGTTTGGTTGAGTTTTGAGGTGTTGGTGTAATTCACTCAGTGTGTGTGTGTGGGGTCGCTGTGCTGTTACCTGGGGAGCTCAGGTGCATAGAGGGGGCATGGTTCAGGTTTTGACCCAGAAGGGCAAACGGTTTTTGACCGCTGTGGCGCAGAGGCGCTCATCATGCCGGAGTTTTGTTTGTTTGTTTGTTTGCTTGCTTTCTTTGTTTATGGACATTGCACAGCAATAAACCCACTGTGTTGCAACTCAAAGAACAGCGTGGACATTCGGTCAGTACGGTATGAGAGCATCAGCCAACGCGTGTCAACCAGGTTATTCCGGACTCAAATACCTCAGTAGCTTTAGTATTAGGCTGAGCTCCTTTAATAATAGCGATCACTGCACATTGTGTCTCATTTTGTCAAAACAATCCATCCATCCATCCATCCCCCCCCCCCCCCCCGGTGACACTGACCGCTACGATCTGCAGGGCGCTCCGGTAGCTTCCGAACAGCGCCGCCTGGCTCTTCAGAAAGGCTCGCGCTACGCCGCTCCCCGTCGTCGTGGAGAACTTCTTCAGCCGGTTCTTCAGCGACGACACCTGTGGGCCGTCATGCAGGCCAAGAACGTCACGGGATTTCGGTTTCTTGTGGTCGGGTTCCCCCCCCCCCCCCATAACGTCACATTCACTGCATAATTTAAATAAACACAAATTGTATATTTGGCTGAATTTCAAACCCAAATCTTGACCTCAGATTTGCATTTATTTTTTTTTTTTTCATCTCTAAAACATAAATCCAAGTTTGATTATTTTAACAATCTTGGCAAGAGATAGTTTTTATACCATTTGTTTAAATATATAAAGCTATATTAGCTGCCTAATACATCTAAAAATAACCACTGGACATAGATTACCACAAGAATCTATGCAAGTAAATTGAAGTGGTAAAAATCAACATATATCCAAGATCAAACACACTGAGAGTGAGTGTGTGTATGCGCATGTCACACACCACATCATACGGAAGGCTTTGGAGGTCATCGAAGGGCGTTTCCAGTGTGTTAGTGTCCACGTTGAGAAGCACCACGTCGTCCAGAGCCATCCCTCTCACTTTCTGAAGCAGGACGCAGAAACACAGTGACCTTCAAATACATTCAGCACCCAAAGTCCACATCAAGGCATGTGTGGTTGAAAATGAGTGGAGGGCGATGGGGTGTTTTGGAAATGACAGATGGTGAACATGGAGATTTCAAGCAGTGTTGCTCATGTCGTATAGCTCACCTCCATCAGGCTGGTGTGTACTCCAATGAGGTAAGGCATTGGTGCACTGCAACAGACACGAATTAACACTTCATCTTTACGAAACAAAAACTGGCAGAACGCAGTATGGAGGCCAGTGAAAATGTCATGGTGGTTGCAATTTAATGTTACTTATTCAGTCCCTCGGTGCCAAAAACTCAAGGCAAAATGTTTGCATGTTTCCGTCAATGCTGATCAGAGCTGATAAATGAATAGAGGCATTTGTCCTGGGGAGTGAATGCAAATTCTAACCTTTCCCACTAAAGGTTTCTTGTCCGGGGTAAAGGGGCTTTTGAAAGCAATTGAACCCCAACGCATTTGTTTTTCTTCCCCACGTTAAATGTGGCAACATGTCTTACATGATCATCAACATAGTAATCTATGGCATTGGATCACGGTTACCGTCATTTTGAGAAAACAGGAGTAAAAGCCTATGTTCCTGCCAGTTCCCTCACAAAACACCACATGATCGTCCACTCAGCCTGTTAGCATGCTCTTAAATGTTAAGAGCAGAGGAGTGTGTGTGTGTGTGTGTGTGAATGTGTAGCGCGCTGTTTGTGCAGCTATCCTACTGAATTTGAATATTCCTGGGCTTCAGTGGGACAAATAAACACCATTTTAGTTCACATGCCACGAGGGCAAACCCATAGCACATGCATGAAGGCGTGAACATTCATTTGAAGAAATTCACTTTCAGGAAATTAAGTGCTTAGCATTTAGCCGCTGTAAACAGAGTGTGCGGTCTGCGGTGTTTACAGCGGTGGTTTCTCTTGGTGAAAAACGTTCTCGGCCAACAGACGACAGGAAGTACACTCACCAACAGTAGTCGATGAGGTGCTGAGGCAAGACTGGAATGTACACGTGTTGCCAATACATGGGATAGAGCATGGCTGCAGAGCCATGGATGCAAGCTGTTAACTGTTTCAGGACAGAGTCAGAAGTGAGCACTTTATTATTAGTACTCTAGTGTCTAGTGTTTCAATCTCATGACCGATACTAAGCTGTTCAATGCAACTAATTATGAGAGGATTTAACCCTACAAGTAAAGCCACTAGAGACTGCTAATGGAAAAACTAACACTAACAGGCTTAACGTCATAAATTGTGCTAGAGCATCAATTAGCATTGATTTAAACAGCAGCATATAGGCATCAACATAACACTGCACACAAATAAATTAATAATAACAATAAAAAAAAAAAAAAGGTCTTTGGACTGAAAAAAACGGAGCATTATGGTGATGAAGAATAAAAGGGGAACGGTGGGTAAAACATTCTACTCACAGTGCTTAGTTTGCTACAGCAGACGAGGATTCTGCGTTCGTAGAGCATACTGGCGTAGAGATGGAGCATGTTGTTGACGTCTACCGCTACGAAGTACTCCGTTAGGTTCCTCTGCAGCGACACAAACACCCCACAGAGAGTGACCCCAGAGACCCTGCAGCGGTGTCTCTCCTCATGGCGTGGGGCGTTGGTGTAGGACCAGACGCAGACCCGGTACACAGTGTGTCAGCCGCACTGCATTACTGTTGTAGCTTACGCTCATGTGATGTGGGTTTCAGTATCAAGCTGTACGCCTGGAAAGGCGTACGACATTGCTTCGTCTTCAAAGCTACAATTTCCCTGTTTAAATGTTATCCTGCACTGCTTATACAGTGGTTTTTAAACGGTTGTTGTATACAGTTTGAGTGTGGATGATGAGGCCACTCACATTCTCTGGTATGCTGGGAAGTTCCCTCTTGTCAGGCACAGTGAAGTAAGAATGCTGGCAATGGTCAACAACGTGGAGATTGTGGAGACATGAAAGAAAGAAGGAGATTAAGACATGACAGAGAGAGAGAGAGAGAGAGAGAGTTAGGGTTAGAGAGAGACAAGTCTTTCAAGGAAGGCTATCAATATATCGCAAATACATATCAATTACTGTTGATATAAATGGTTGTGCAATAAAGTGCTGATTAAAAGTGTTGTTTTTTTCCCAGAGATACACACAGGCTCGCCCCGACACCCAGTTTGAATCCTTCAACACCGCAAATGCAAATGCTTTCCTCAGCGTGACGTAGGCTCAACTATCATCGTGTTACCTCATCGGCTGATAGCTAGTGATTCAACGGACATCCGTTTCCATGAAAATATTTGAGATCGCTACTTTAAAAATTGGAAGGTATTCTAAAAATCATATAGAGCACAAATACGTACAAATAATTATTTTTCATCATTCAATGGTAATAAATTGGATACATTAATTTATTGTGACGCGTGAAGACATTCCTTTGCAACGTGGTCTCCGTGCATCACTTTGTTGGGATTGCCCAGAACGGAGCTACATCTACTTGGACCTTTATATGCCAGGCATCTGGCCGTGTGCGGGTGGGTACGGGCTTACCACACTGAGGTGAACTGGAACCCCAGGCTCGGGTATGGGAAGGGTATGTAGCGAAACGAGAAGCTCTTGCCAATGACTGACCTGAAATCAACACAATGGATCAGACGCGATACCAATGTTTTTTTGGTTTCTGCCAATGCCATCAGCATAACAATCCACATAATGTAAAACATTTCTGAAAGTGAATCGGAAGTGATGCAGAAGTGAAGAGGGAAGTGAAAGTGACTGACCTGGCTTTTGACCGTGTAATCGGCGAGTATGTTGAGCAGCTTATAGAACACTTCAAACCATGGCAGATAGCTGCAGTCAAACCAAACAACACAACAGCACCCTTCATTAATCAGAAGGGCCTTGTTTACGACCCAAAAGGCCAGAGGTTATTACTACGCTTGCAGAACAGCCACAGACAGGGAGTAAATCTGTCACCGCGTCGCCCTCGCGCCCGAACAGGCTTCTTACACAATATGTCTGCTGTTCGTGTATTCTCAGGGCACATGACATAAAACATGTTTTATCGGACAGAATACAGCTGACTGTGAGTGAAGCGTGGGGGACTCTTGCAGTGTTCTGCAAAAGCTCAGAGTTCAAAATGATAAAATGCTTGCTTTTGCACATAATATGCGGGTCCACCTCCACGTGGCTCTCTGTAACCCGGCCCTGTGGCACGGTACTGAAGTCTCCTTTCACTTCTACTGTTGAACGCATTTCAGTTTACACAGACTCTGGCGTGTGGCAGCAGCTGCAATGTGAAGACGGGCAGAAGAGGCTTGAGGAAGTATGGGGTGTGAATCGGAAAGGACGGGAAACCAGATTCTTTGCGAGCCAAAGCGACTGCTGCTGCAGTGAAATCCAGCCGCAGTGAATCAGAACATAAGCGTGTGGCCTAAAAAAAAAAAGCAGTGCCTTACTGGTTGTTTTTGTGGCGAAATCGCAGATTTGAGCATGAGAGCGAGCATGCGTTTGAGGTAAAAATAGATTTTGTACATGTTTGCGGGTTTAATGCACTCGACACGATCAAACAACACAGGACTTAACGAGGCTGAATTGAAAGAGAGGCAAACACTACCTGACGATGCAGTAGCAGCTGTGGGCCCCGGAGGAGAGGCGACAGAACCCGAACCGCTGTTTGCTCTCAATGTCCGTCAACACAAACGTGAAGTTCTGCCCGACATGATTAACTGTCAAGCTGGAGGGTCAATACAAGTAAAAAAAAAAGAAAAGAAAGGTAGTGAATTTCCAACACAGCAATCCTGGTGTGTGAGTAGGTTTGCATGTCACGTGATTCCAAAATAACAATGTCCATATCTCATTTATTTATTTTTTTAAGATGGTATCTGAATGTATTTACACTACTTTGCCTCAATGTGACCTCAACTCATAGCATGTTATTGTAGTTCTTGATTTTGTCGTTTTATGTCTTACATGTTGCGTGTGGACCCCAGGAAGACTAGCTGACCACAGCGTTTTCAGCTAATGGGGATCCTTTAGTATACTCATATCTGTTTCCCAACGGATCCCCAGGAAGACCAGCTGACTACAAGTGTTTTCAGCTCCTTTATAAAAGTCCAAGTTAAAGATCTGATTTGTATGTGAAACACATACAAACCAAGGGGGGGGGGGGGTTACCTGTCTATGCTGAAAGGAAAACAGAACTTTGGCACTGTCTGGAGGGTTTCCTGTGAGCGGGGCGAGAGAATAAAGAGAAACAATGACTTATATAAATAAGCATGTCAACAATGGCTTGGGCTGTACGGACCGGCCGTGTGCAGAAAGAGTCGTGACACACAGTCTGCCAGGCTTAAGGGAGAGCTGCTGCTCCACGGGCTAAAACACATTAAAGTAAGAAATGAAAGCCGAAAGACAAAAAAAGCTCATCTCAAACCTGTTCATTGTAGTCCACTGGGTATTGCCTCACCACCTCAGGACCTGAAATCAATTCCCAAGAAAGGATAGTAAAAAGAACAGTAGTGTTGCCTCAGATTAGTGGTTTCAAGTTATTTAATCCCATTCTTGTTTCCCCGTCCCCAAGTAATTATATGTGGCCAGCTACAATTTCATTTTTAAGCACTGAATAAAAACACACAGACACTGAAGAGCATAGTAGGAGTATAGCAAAAGAAATGTACAAACAAACAATGGATGAAACAAAAACACCTTCCTAATGTGCAAAGAACCCAGTTGTGCAGTACGGCTGCTCATCCAATGCCAGTCATAACCACAAATTATCTCTAATCTTATCACACGGCGGCCCAGAGTTGTATTTCGCTGAGGTTAAGGGGGTTTGCATCCTACATACACACCACTCTGCACTCTGAACCACATACATAAATACAATGTGCATGACGCTGAGAGAACACACCTGTGCCTTGAGTTCCTTGAAAGGTGACTTCTAGATAAACCTCGAAAGTGGACTCAGGGTTCTCCCTGAAACACAAAGAAGTAGTCGTTGAGTTAAAGGTGCAGTGTAGGATTCAGTGGTACCTGGCGGTAAGATTGGAACCAACTGACTACCCACCTATTTTCAAGCATAAAAAAACACCACAAAATATTTCCTGGAAATAACAAACCCTCCCATCGCCGACATACACCACCATTGGTCGTCAGTCTATCCAATTGCGTTCAGAGGCATTTTTGATCTGCGCCCGTTGATAACGGCCCTTAGAAATCGAAAATGAACTGAAGTTCTGAGTTCCCCAGACCAATATGCATGTGCGAATTGATCTTGCGATGTCAGGCCAAGTGGCTCATAGTACTACAAAAACCAAAAGACAAAAAAGTTTAAATATTGAAAATTGTTAGACCCTGAGGCGTAGGGGGCATCTGTTAACCTAAGCAGGCCGGCAAAGTCAACGGTGTGACTTTGCAGAATCCCAGGGGAGGTCGTAGCTGCAGTAGAGGAGACCAGATCCCCCAGAGTGTGTGTGTGTGTGTGTGGGGGGGGGGGGGGTTGGCCACGAAACACCAAGCACTGAAGAGGAAGGTCACTAGGACTGAGGGGTGGGGGTGGTACGAAGCTTTCAGAGGGGGGATTTTATCAAGTGAATTTCTACACTGGCCAGCCTACACGTATTCACAGAGACATTTACAGACACAGTTTACAGTTTGGCACTGCAGGCCTGGAGCTATGGGGGGCTATGAGTCGACCCTGTAAGACCCCTGGGCCCCAGCCTGGAAAGCCAGCCCAGTTCCAAATTTGAATTGTGAGACCTTGTGGTTAAACAAGAACCTGCAAAAGTAGACTAAACGTGACCATAGGCCGTTTTATATGCTCTACTATAGGTTATACCATTTGGTTAGATAAGGCTATACATTACAATGTGATGTGGTCATTCAACCATAATAATCAGTAATAGTCGATGCCTAAGGATGATGGTTGGTTGGGTTGACAGCTTTTAGTCCTGTCACTCTAAGAAAAAAAAGCCTGTTTTATATGGCTGCAGCAGTCTCACTCAATACTGGACCAATTCTAAAAACTGTTGTCCGTATTAGCCCCTTAGACCCAAAGGGATCGGAAACAAATCATGAACAGTCTTACGTGTTTAGACATTTATCAGACATAAAAAATTTAAAAAAACATAGCAATCACAAATTTGCAGTGAGACAACCTGCTTTACCACACAAAATCAACCCTGAATTTGATACAAGCTAAAGATACGGTGGGCTAATAAGAGTTATCCTGTCCATGGACTAACTTCCCTTGCTTTTATCTACCCTTAATCCAGGAAAGCAATACTAGATTTCAACATAGTAGGACATCATTATTTGGGTTGTGTATGTTTATTTTAAATAAACGTATCAAAATCCACGAGTATTTCTTACAGTTGCATGAATTAACTTTAATTGGGACAATTTTTAGAAAAGGTTTTCACATGGGGTTCATTCACAGGGACATTTGAAGCTCTGGCCATCTATTTTTGGGGTTCCTTCTGATCAACATGCATCATCATGAAATAAAGCAAAACATTCTCCTATATTTGGGAGAACCCTGCTCTACAAAATATAGTCCCTAGACAAAATAGCAGATTTTGCAGAGATCCAAGGACAACTTAGAGTCAGAAGCAGTATTGCCAACCATTGACCCCAATTCTTCAACGTAGGACCGAAACATGGAAACGCTACGATCCATAGGTTCCCATGAGGAACAAACAAGGTCGGAGAGAAGTGACGGCGTTGACGCAGCCTATGGCGAGCACGCCAGTCAATGCAAATAACATCAAAATGTGGACTTTAAAAGCCAGCGTTGTCACACGTCAATCAATGGACAGATTACCAAAGGGGGCAGATCAAATAGTCACAGACCAAGCTTGGTGACACATCACACACACGCACACACAGCTGGCTAAAAGGGAGAGAAACAACAACTCGAGGTGCGACATGATGTTCATCCAGTGATAATTTGCATGGAGGCACTAGCTATGAGCCACATCTGGTGGCCTGGCTTTGGACAGCCACCTGGAGAGGGCAATGGGAGTATCAGCATTGGCAGTGGTCTCAAAGAGGCTCCAAGTGAAGCACACCTGATCAATCTTGGAACCTTTGTGGCCACTTTTGCAAAGTTAAAATAAAATCACTTTCTGAATGGATAGGGGACATCACGGTTGTAAATGGATTTAATTAATTGCACAATCTCTTAAACTTTGCCATTGACAGCTGCTGCCTGCCTTGGCCAGGGACTCTTGACAGCACATTTTTAATCTCAAGGCACTAGATAGCATTATCTTTTCCAAGCATGACATCCCATCAGTTGTAGCCAGAGAAAGAGCTAGCTTCTGCTAAATGATCAACATCAAACATCTGCTCCAAATTACCAGGCTTGCCTCAACAAGAGGGATGGTATGCAAAAGGTTTTTAGATTTTTGTTTTTTTAAAGGGAGGGCACGAGGAAGATGGACCATGAAACAGTTAAACCAAAACTGGATTCTTTCCCGGTAAAGTAAAAAAAATCATCACATGCCAGCGCAGGTTATCACCGGCTGTACCGACAGGTCTACCACCATCTCCACTGGTCATGAAGCTGAACACATCAACAACAACAAAATACCTTGATTTAGCCATAATAAGCTCAGACAAAAAGGTCAAAGATAAAAGAAACGTCAATCAACACACAGCCACTAAATGACACCTACTCGAATAGCCCAGCGCTCCTCTTTAGTGTAACACAATAGGAAATCCAACGCAACATTCTGAAACAGATAGCTCTAGGGTCACAGAGGAAGCCAAGACGTGGCCAAGTCGTCACTGGACACCAGGGCGTCCAAAAGATTACAGGCTCAATTGGGAAAAAATAAGCCGTGTCATTTTCGAGAAAGGGTGGTGTAACCTTCGTTCCTGGATTAGGGAGTACATTTGTTTAACAAAAACTGTTCAAACAGTTTTTGGAGAACCTATTTGTTGACGATACGAAGTTATACCTTGTGCATGCATGTTCATCTCATCATCTCTTAGTCTTAGCAAGGAAAGGGTGGTCACCTGTTTTGTAGGTTTGTGCAGTGCAGAATTTTAACAAAGCGTCTGTCAGTCGCCAAGTTAGAAGTTGTCACATGTCATATGCCGATTAAGATGCCTTTCAAATATCATGTGCCATCAATAATGTTCATTCGTAGGCCTATTTACTCTTGAATGCAAAACCCAATTATGAAAATGTATTTGTGTCATTCCAGTGAGACTTTTCTCCTGCTGATACTGTGTCATGACGTTATTGGTGACAAACGTGTTTTAAAGATTTTAATCGCAAACTATTGTCTTTCGTCTGGGGGAAATTAAGTGTAATGGCAATTTTAATAGAATGCGTGTATTATACAGAGCTATGCACTAAATTATTGTGTGAATGTCTATTTCATGAAGGTTAGCTTAACCTGGTATTGTTTACACACGCACTATTATATTTCTGAATACCACAGCAAAGACTATTCTGCTACAAACAAGTCACTCTGTCGCAACAAGTCGCGGCCTTGAGCTTCCGTTATCTTCCACAATGACTCAGTAACCATATTGGTAATGGTGACAAGACATACATGTACATCGATCATATGTTCTTACTTGATGCGGGAACCCATCTTTACATCTCAACTATCGGAGACTGGCGACGGATAGCGGAACAGAGTCGCGTATTTTTCTAGTAAGCTGTCAAACGGACTCGGGCAACGCCATGGTTTCCTAGCGTAGATCACGTTTCCTTCGCATTGAACTGTGGTATTTGTAGGATATTAATCTGCGTGGAGGATATTATCGAATGTGCTTTGTTGGGCTAAAAACTACAAAGACAACAATACATATTTGGTCACGTAAAGTCACATGACAAGAAGGAGCGGGTCTAAATTGCTGCGTAACTAAAGCTGCGTTCAAAGCGAGTAGGAACTGGGACAATTCCGACCGACGCCTCAGAGCATTTAAGTCGTTGGAAGAAATCGAAAAAATTATACAATCAAATCAAATCATCATTCAAAGTTGTCTCAAATGGTTAAGACTAATTGCTTATTATTCTTCCTCTTGTTATTGTCAACTTAATATTGCTATCCATTGCTGTCTGTTATTAATTGCTTATATTGTTACTTCACTGTCACTCGCCAGTGTTCAGCAAGTTTATGCGTGGGATATTTGCTGAATTTGTGAGGTATTTGCTGGATTTGTATGTGGTATTTTAAATACGTATAGTGTGTGTTATAAAAGTATCACATACAGTCAAGATGGGCATTGGCAACAGTCAGACTTTTAAGTAGACTTTCTAATACTACTGTATAACTAGGTCAGCACAGTTTAGTGAAATTAAGACAAACTAAACAAGTTTTAAGACAAAAATGAAAAGGGATAAAAGT
Organism: Phycis blennoides; assembly: GCA_900302315.1. Taxonomy (NCBI): domain Eukaryota; kingdom Metazoa; phylum Chordata; class Actinopteri; order Gadiformes; family Phycidae; genus Phycis; species Phycis blennoides. The sequence continues at coordinate 82,273 of OMKI01005774.1, forward strand.
TGAAACCATTTGGTACCACTTGAAAATGTGAAATACACGTAATATTTATTGATGAACCACCTCCCGGGACAGAACCGAGGATCGGTAGCGCCCTCTGCAGCAAGAGTAAGGTAATGCACCAGAGAAGCCGAGGCTAAAAGCATAAATGCAGTTCTCTCAAGAACCATTTAATGCCATAGCTCAATACGTTGGAACATGATCCACACCTACTGTTACCACCCTATATGAACGTCTCACAATAGCAATACAGATACACCAGCTTACTAGATAACACAGGACAGGATATTGTTCATGTCACTTATTGGCATTAAATATGAAGATATAGAAGTAGTCACACATTGACGTGACTAACTTGCTTTTGTCAAGTGAATATGTCACTGTGTGTAGTACTATTGAGGTATCATTTATTAAATGACTATATAACAAACACTGTGGTATGGGACTTGCTGATTTGAGCCCTCTGGTCCTGCAATACAATTAAACATTAAACATTGAATGCACATTACCAGTGATCCTTGTATTTCAGAGTTTGATTTCCCATCACTGGTCACCCATTTAAAATACAACCAAAATTACCTTTAAAACTGCTTAAATTTTTTTTTTTTTTTAAAAGGCATGTTCAGATGACCACAAATTCAGAGAGGGTCGTTCACAGGTATAGCCATTACATCTTTATTGAAAACCATGGAAACCATTTCATTTTTATTGGAAAAACATGCCATGTCTACGTACTAGGTCTAGTATGGCGAACAAAAAGGGGGGAGGTGGGGGTGTTTTGGAGGACAAGGAGGGGCAGGAAGCAGGTTAGGAGGTGTCCATTGTCTGTACGTGTTCCCCCACCGTGTCCAGGTTTAGGGGAGTGACTGCTTTGGACAAGACTCCAGTGGTTCCACGTTTGTACTTGTAGTCACCGGCTCTGGATAGAGAGAAGGAGAAATTAGATCGTTTCTACTGTTTAAACCCAACCGGGTGTCGGGTCTCACAAACAAGGTTTTTGTGTTCATTGTAGACCAATTCTAATTGGCACCTCAACGAAACACATAGAAAAAAAAAAAAAAAACATCTATTAAGATCACAGCACACCGATTGAACTCTGGGAACTCGCATGCAGGTTAGTGGAGCGACTCGAGGCGCGTGAAAACACGTGACGGAAAACCAAATCGCTTTGAGTTCAACGTCCAGCTAAGAAGGTTAGTACACAAAACACGGCACAATATTAGAGGCAGGCGGAGGGGACCCTGCCAAGTCTGTACATCTAGGGAACACGTTTTACTTACAGGCACAATGTTTCTAGTTCATTTAGTCTTCAAGCAAAACAGGCAACAGAGTACAAGTCAGCCACCGATTTCTTGAATTATTTCCAGTGAGAATGCAGTTATGATTAAGTATGTGCGTGAGTTTACCCTTCATGTCATTCAAACAGCCTTTTAGGGTTAAACAAAGAAAGAAAAGAATGCAGCACTCCTCGAAACTGGATTTTTGACATGTTTGCAGTCTAATAACTTTGTATAAGTAAAGAATACTAGGGTAATGTTATAAGTGAATACAGAGTCAATTGTGTTGTATATTGAAAACCTCCATTTGAGAGTAAGTATTGGGTGGCATTCAAAATCACACAGTGCTATTTTTACCAGTAGCGTTCAAACACAGCACATTGCACTGTGCATTTCACGTGTTTATGCCGATTATGGGATTTGCTATAATTGAAAAAGAACATTTTTTACCTGACACCCTTCTTGTTCGCCTCATCATGAGGCCTGATGTAATCCACCTTGCCTTTGGTAATGACACACAGGTCAATGTTGCTACCGGAGCCCAGATCATTGAAAATTCCTCCTGCGATAGCATCACGCACAATCCTCTTGGCCTCTTCCTCCTGAGAAAAATGTAGTAGAATGGAAATAGTGGTTAATTGACCATAATGTTAATGCTTTAAAATATTTTTTTCCCCCAACATTTCATATAATTAACAACACTGCTGAATGATCAAAGAAGAAAAAGACAAAACATCAAACATAGCACAGTAATAAAAGGCAAGACACGATTAATAGTAATATAAATTAATTGTACATTCATTCATTGGAATAATAGTATGGAATTACATGCTATATATGTGGCATGTTTGACTTTAAAAGTAATCAAAATACACTACACTACTAAACTACAATTATAAATTATAAATACAATTGATACTACTACTTGCTGACCCACTACGTGATTGATCATGTACAGTGAGTCGGTGATTATGTGGTAATAATGATGGGCTCTACATTATCCCACTTATTACATGGCTACTTACTATAGAAATCATTGTCCAATTGTCAAATAATTATCAGTTCGATTCTATGGTTGGAAATAGCATCAATAGCAACGGTCTGTTACTCATAGTAGCAGTCTCTGAGTCATAAATAACAGACGGTGTAGTACCGTAATTGACCAATCAGAATCGAGTCTTCAACAAAGCCGCGGAATACATGCATGTAATCTGACACCAGCCCTTTATGAGACCACAAGAATCACCTCCAGATCTGGCTTGTAGCGATCCTCAAACACTGCCATCGCTGCAAGGGACCCAGACCCTTTAAAACCAGGACAAAACTAGTTCAGTTAAATCAGATCAGTGCTTTTCATTTTCAATATCCAATTAACAATTCAAATTCAATTAATCAGACTTTTTTTTTTATTTTATTTTTTTTTATAAAAAAGGTCCACATTGAAATGAGTCACAGCCGGGTGTTCTGTGTTCTGCCGAGAACATCAATTTTCAAACTGCATCCATGTGAAACATGAACTCACCCATGGTGACATAGGGCAACTTGTCGGTGGAGCCGTGGGGGTAGATGCTGTAGAGGTGGGGACCCATGCAGTCTACGCCCCCGAGCACAAGAGCAGCCCCGATGTAGCCCTGGTACCTGAACGATGAGCACACCTCCGTTACTGCTGGCATCTAGTGGCTGGCCTACACTGAGCTGAACACTTCAAATCATGTCAACCAGATCAGTGTAATAGATTGAACAGGTTGAAAAATCTGTGTCGAGTCTCAAAACAAGACCAAGTTCAAAAAGAAGAATAAAGACTCAAATAAACCAATGACTCTAGTTTCGCCAGGCAGAGAGACACACACAGCTCTACTGCACCAGGATACTTCCGGACCCTAGCAGCTCAATGGGATATTTTTAATACAGACGGATGACGTGCTACTGGTAACCTTACCTGAAGAGCATTTGCTTGAGCATGCGGTTTGCAGTAGCAACGCGGGGCAGCCTGCCCGTGGAAAGGCCGTGCAGCTCTAGGTTGGAGGATATGATCTGGGTGGTCATCTCTGTGTCTGCAGCCGTACCTGCTCCACAGCAGCTGCAGAAACACAACCACAGTCGTATCGCTACATGTGTTGTGCACACTTCACAACTACAACTGCCGCTCAGTTGAGACTTTGCTGCCTTTGTTCTTCCTTCTTACGCTGGTACACCACTAGTGCAGCTCGGAGGCGGATATCATCAGCTGATAAAATGTGCTGCAGTCAATGAATGGAATTGACTGAATGGAAATTCAGTCAATTCCGTGATGCCCTTATTTTATTGAATTGTATTTTTTTTTTCTTTGATTTTCCTTCCATGTTGGAAGGGGCCTCGTCCAATCCATTTCATTGTAGTGATGCTGCACATCTGATAATAAATGACTTGAAACGACTTCTAACACAGAATCGGAATGGACGGTAGCCTCATTGACATCGCTAGCAGCTGTCCACTGACTCCATCACCAAACTGAGCCGTGCAATGGCTTCTGGGCAACGGACGACAGGGTAGCTTCGACATCATGTCACCTACTTGAAAGTGACATGAAAAATATGAGTTTGTCAAGACTACCTACATAGCCTTCCTGGTTGTTTATTAAAAGTGTGGCTATGTGTTGTTTGGTTAACACTATATTTGAAAGTCTTGATCATTTCAAGTGACTTTCTGAGAAAGTGCTTCAATACTCACTAAATGTTGGGCGAAATGTAGTGGATCTTGGAGCAGTTCTTGTCTGCCACAATCATGCCTTCAGTAGCTCTGGTGTCAGCTCCAAGGACAATCCCATCCTTCAAAACATAAAGAATATGGCATTATATACACCATCTTTAAATACATTTGGATTTCAAACACGTAGCACATGAGTCAATTAAAAAATGCACTTGTGTAGGGTCTAAACAATCTTTAATTGCCATGCTTCAAAGGTTGACATTACATGACAATAGAGACAATAATTAAGGCTTTTGAATCATGCAAATTCAAATAGGTGCTTGATTGGCAACAGAACTTAAATATTTACTTTCCCAGTGTTCCTCTTAAACTACATTATTTCACTTACCTTGAAAACAATACCACAGATTGTGGTGCCTGTTTTACGTGCTGCAGGTATGCTACATCCCAGCTTTGCAGTATCGGCTTCTAATACTGCATTCCTAAAAATGTACAACGAAAATGATTTGTATATTTGCAAGTATATGCATGTTAGGCTACATATACAAGTTTTGCATTTACATACTGTGTAACTGAATTTTATACAAAAATGTAATAACAATGATATAAAAGAAAGATATAAAAAAAAATTATGATAAAAATTAAAAGAAAATATGATATAATAGAAATGATTAAGAGTGACACTAATATTATCTTTTAAAATGGTCAGCTAGAACTTCTAGGGATTCGGACCTCCTGAGGATCACTGTGCTCTTTTCGTTGATTTAGACCTGGCCTGAATATCCATAATAGCAATATCCACGAATATCATGCGTGAAGTTTGAAACGCAAACCACATTTCACCTAAACGCATCGCCCATTCCTACACGGCAGCTCTGTCATCTGTTATGTGAGCGTCTCTTTCAGCCCACTGAGTTAGCAACAGCTAACATAGCGTGCTCACTCACAGGACACCACTGGTTAACACGATTTGAATCCTGACACACTTTCACAGAAACGAGCAAATATATTCACGGCAAAAACTAAACCAAACTCATACATTGCGTCGGTTTCCAATATTAAATGGGTCTACACACATTTGATTACCATCATCATTATCATCCACCGGGACCAAAAGCCTTAGTCATTCAAGCAGGGAACAGTTCTGTAGCCGCTTCACGGGGCTAGCAGCATCATCCTAACCACGACCGATCTACACACACGCCTATCCCACATGTCCCTTCATCTCCACCATACAGCACGCAACTAGTCACATTTTCATCCATTCCCACCTCACCTTTTACAGTTGTCGAAACTGAAACCTCCAAACGGTGCCCGACTAACAGACAGAGTCGCCATTTTTTCGTTAGAATGAACGTTTGTTTCCGGGAAGTGTTGGTGACGCTCACAGGATGTGTCCGTGATGTACAGTCACGACCTGGGCCGTTCTCAGTACACATCCAAAAAGAAAGAAAAAATATTAAGAATAATAAAATCTAACAATAAAAAGCATCCATAATGTGGAGCGAAATTTTTTATATACAATTGACTATAAAGAACAGCTATTTAGGATAACCAATAGTTATCACCGTTAACCATAGACCATAAACCAATGGGCCAACTTGTTATACACCGGATGTTGTCCTGTGGCAATCGTCCACTAAAGCTGTTTAAAGGGTTGTAAGACATGCACACTAAAACACCTACTTTGGTAGTCCTGTAGGGGTTAATATACAAATTTAAGTCACCACAGTGCCATTGGTCAATGAATTATTAACTTTACAAGCCATTCATAATTAATCAAAATAGAACCGTAACATTTGGGACTGTAGAAACTAAGAATCACATTGAACATAAATGACAAAGAACATCAACAAGAACTGTTATCAAGCACAAGTTATGACATACATATTCATCATTTGAGCTATTGCAAATAACTATAAATATTCGCAATAAATATTTTAACTATAAATACTAAGTATGTTTTATCATGTACATCTATGCCTTGACTATGTGCTATTATTTAAAAAAAACAATATTGATAGTAACTCATTTTAATTATCATGAGTAATCACTAATAGTTGTTTGGCTCATGCCACACAACTATTAGTGTTACAGTATTAACAAAAGTGATCACAGTGTAAACAGATACATTTAGGATTAAGTTGGCCAAATAGTTTGTCATGTTTTTCACTTGAATGGGATGAATGCCAATCTGATGCCAGCTGGTTGGCAGGGTAATTTAAGGAAAAAAGGTTTGCTATCAGGGGAAGCAGATCAAATGGATGTAAGGCAGGAAGCTTGTCTAGTGCATTACATTGATTGGGGCTTCTATCAAGAGAGCTAGATAGAAAACAGGTGGATGAAGAGGGATCTGGATGTTTTCTGGTTTGACTGGACCTCAACCTGGAGCAATGTCAAAGGGATTCTTTCCTCATCACACTTAAAGCCTGATCTGTCTTTGAAATGTTCTATAAATTACAACATGGCGGTAGGTTAGTCAACATTTTAGATTTTTTTTTATTTCATTAAATTGTACAATGTTTTGATTTATTAGTTGTCCTTTGTGATGGTAAAATGTAATGGAATTGGATTTGGTAAAGCATAAAACACAATATATTTGCCCTGTTTACATGCACAAACTTATTAATTAATTAGAATCCATAGACATTTACCTCTCTCTTGCAAACATACATGCATACATCTTTGAGTAATACCTATCACACCAATTTAGAACCGATTTAAGCCAACTATGGCTTTCTTAAATCTCTTAATAACTTATTACATTTAATACATTTGTCTTATGTGCAATTTGAATTTATTTCTGAATGGTTTTTTGTGTTGTCATTGTCGTCACTAATTAATGCTACCTGCCATATGATCCAACATTTGGACAAAATGTAAAATCTTGCACTAGTTCAGGAGAATACAATAGTTGTACAATTGGGTCTTCATAATCATCGCATCATAGGATTAATGTCCCGGGGGGTGACGGTGATATAAGCAACAGGCTACTTTGGCCAAAGTTGTTTCTAGGTCACAATTCACATTATCTAACATCTTGATCGGCATGTCACATGTCGAGACGGCCCCAAGCTCTTCAAAGATTTAGCAAGTAATATTATAATACCCTGTGAGGGCCCACCGCCCCCACCCCCACCCCTGTGTAGCCTAGGAACCTTTAATAACAAGCTGCTGCTGGTTTTGTTTTGGAACAACACAGATTGCTGGTGTCATGCACTTCTTAATTTACCAAACACCCTGCTATAAAGAAAACAATTTTTAAAGGAAAAACTGTTATGTCAGAATCTCAATCAACACATTTTATGGCCTTGGTTTTTTGCCTGTATTATGAAAATTGTCAATATTTTGTTACTGAGTGAAGTGTGATATCACTGAGTGGTCAGAACCAGTTGGATCACAAAAGGATGCAAAAAAATATAAATAATTTCAGACACTATTGATTTCATATTTTTTACTTTTTAGCAAACAACATCAATAACCTGTTCTACATTTTTTATATTTGTGACATTTACAGATTGACAGACAGACTGACAGACAGACAGTATTTTCAGTGATATGCAAATCACAAAGTGTTAACAGCAACAAACAACAACAAAAGTTCTCAAGACTTAAGCGGAAAATGAGTGCCAGTGTACAGATATTGTGTGACCGCGGTTCACATTTTTGGTTTTGGTGAAGTTGTGGTGTTACTTGTTACCAATCAAACATCAGTCAGTCAAAAACAGAACTTTTGGGTGAAGCTGCAACATGGCTTCACAAACGAAATCGTTCATTTAGATCTAAATTTAGATTCCAATTGGGAGTATCCTTCAAATACACACGTGACTATTCTTTACACATAACATAACGAATAGCAGATTGCACAGCATCTTTCACATGGAACAGTGCTTTGCATGCAGCAACTCATTAAGCAGAATGTTACAGGGCACTTCACCGCAAATTTCCTTCGAACATAAATACTCCTCTGCGAGCATGCTCACGGCACGCAGGTCTGACAGGCACAATAGCAGCTGATTGAACTTGTCGAGGCTTTGGGGATAGGAACGCAGTGTATACTCCAGCAGGGCCCTGTGAACCTGCTCCTTGGCATGCTCCACAAACGACCGGTTTTCAACGTGTTTCACATCTGCAGACAATATAGCAAGATAAGCACCAATGTCATGCTCTTACGTTAATGAACTAAAATGAAACGCATCAAATGAAACTGTGTACAGATTTTAGTTGTGGCGAGATAAACTACAACATGAACAACACAAACAGAACCGCCACGATTACCAACACGCATTTTAGGATTTCATGTCAAATGTAATGTCACGATTCCATTTTGTGCCTAGACACTAGAAACAAACATTTTCTAGCCCTAGAAACTAGAAAACACTCAAATAATGACTTCCAATCAGAAATGATAGCACCCTCTTTAAATTGTATGTTATCAGAAATAATTAAAACGCCTTTGTCCCCAAACAATACACAGCGAACATTAGTGACATCACCGCAACACAGCTGCATTCTAGCAATACCAATGGTGGATGACAACTACAACAACCACTACAAAGCGACGCGTTTGATAACAGGCAGCCACCTACCCGTGTTGAAGAGGATGAGGAACTTGAAGAGGATCATCTCATTGCGGTCTACTTGCAGCTTCCGGAACACTTCCACGAGTAACTGTCCATTCTGGACCAGAGATCTGAGGAGGGGCCCAGCTGGGGTGGCAGCCTGTGGCAGGTCCACCTGGACACAAGGGGACTGCTGAGAGACATGGCAACGCAAAGCATGCAGCGTTTCACACAGGAGGAGCATAGCCTGCACAAGTTGGTGCATATCTAGGAGGCCTTGAAGGAGATAAAGCTAGGATTGAAGAGCTGCTATTTGAGCGCCATTTGCTGGAAATGGCCAAGCCATCAGTTTTAAGTATGCTATGAATGGAAGGCTCTGTGAGAATATCTGTTTTGAGTTCACTGCATCTCCATGGGACAATTTAGATATCAGAACACTGCCAGCTTATTTCTGACCAATCAAGGAAGTGTCTCTTCCTTCCCTGAGCGGTTTGGGGAATCCATCTTGCCTGTCAATCACAGATGGGTGACTGTAACACTTTCTCAATGGTGGAGAGACATAGCGAGGGAGGGAGCAAAGAGGGAGGGGACAGCAAAATGTTGCTCCCTTCTGTTCTTTCCGCCAGTCTCTCCTCTAGAATCTCAGCAGCAGAATCTGATGCTGCTGAGTTATTAAGTACTGTGGCAGGTTTTGCAGTCTACACAATGGGATATATGGCCAATCTGGCCATACATCAATCAATCAATCAATCAATCAATCACTAATCAATGATTATATATATAGGTTCACACTTTAAATGATGGTGTCTTGTTACAGTGTTATCTAACAAGTTAGTACTGTGTCATAAACAAGGTGACATGGGTGTTTGGGGTTATGGTTGGGATTAGGTGGGGGAAAAAAATGAGTTCCACACTAACCAGAATCATAGAGCGTGTAGAGTTACATATTGAGCACAGGCTGTTGCAGGTTGTTACATTGATTACCACACATGTAGTTACACTGTAACAGGACACTGTCATGTAGAGTGCTACCATATATAGTAAATGAATAGTACAAAGGAAAACGTTTTCCAACTTCCAACAACTTTCTTCAAATAAAATAAAAAAGCATGACATTTGTACCAGACAACAATCATTGGCAGAGTACATTACGTGTTTACAGAGGTGAGATTTGAAACAATCCACAGGAACTGTGGTTCTGATAGGCTAAGACATGAGACCTTATAGGATACCGTGCCAACCTCCTTTCCGGTGACCAGGACCAGAATTCCATGTCTGCCGTGTAGGACCTGTCTGGAGACAATGTCCAGGGCCAGCAGGTCACACCAGCAGTGGTGAATCAGACTCATCTGGTCACTCACCTGGTAGACACACGCAAGCATGCACACACACACACACACACACACACACACACACACACACACACACACACACACACACACACACACACACACACACACACACACATGCACAGAAGCAATCATGCATGCACATACACACACACACATGCACAAATACACACATTTTCCCCAGTGTCCTTCAGTCTTTCTGGGTTTGGCGTACTGTAAGCTGTTACACATAAACAAGTTATTTTCATCAAATAAATACGGATACAAACCTTTGCCTATCACACCTGGTGAAAAAGAATTATGATTGCAGAAACCATTATGGTTACGACAAAAAGTAAACACAGAGCAGACAAACAAAACACACTCAAAGCCCTGGGAACACTCTATTAACAGCGGTAAAACTAATCCTTTATTCTAGCAATAGCCGGTGAGATAAAGAGAAGTAGCTGTGTGTGTGTGCATGTGTGTGCGTGTGTGTGTGTGTGTGTGTGTGTGTGTGTGTGTGTGTGTGTGTGTGTGTGTGTGTGTGTGTGTGTGTGTGTGTGTGCGTGTGTGTGTTTGAGTGTGTATGTGCCTGGGTCTGTGTGTTTGTATGTGTGTGTA
>OMKI01005786.1:4099-15650 GCA_900302315.1 Phycis blennoides
GGCGGGCCCCGCGGGCCGGGGGGGGGGGGCGCGCCCCCGGGGGGGGGGGGGGGGGGGGGGGGGGGGGGGGGGGGGGGGGGGGGGGGGGGGGGGGGGGGGGGGGGGGGGGGGGGGGGGGTGGAGTAGAGGAGGTTGAGGAGTGTGGAGAAGGGGAGGAGAAGAGAGAGGAGCAATAGGGTAATGGAAGGGAGAGGAGTGGTGTGGGGTGGGGGGGGGGAGGCAGGAGGGGCAAGAAAATTGGTAAGTAAAAAGCACTAATATGGTACCTTTAAAGAACAGCACAGTCACATGTGCTTAACAGCTAAAGACAAATACAACAGCTAAGGCACATTTCCCCACACACAAGAAAGAAAGAAAACCTTTAGCCGTAGGAGGTTCTCAGGGTTGCAACCAGGAGCTATTAAAAATCCCCACAGAGGTCAGGGGTGAGGCTCCGACGGGAAAATGCGCCTCTGATTCCTTGACAGTGGCGGGCCCAGGACACGATGGCCTCTGTGTGGTCATTAGGGATGCTGCGGTGGGTTACCTGGGTAACGAGTGTCTCCGTGGCTGCCGTGCCGTTGTGCACGCAGGACTCCGGTCCCCATTGGACGCGGTACTGCCGCAGCAACGGCTCTGTGGAGGGAGGCACAGGTGCAGGTTTAACACGTTGAATTGGTCACAGCGCGCCTTGACTGTTGTTCTACAGCGGGGACAAAAAAGTGTTTAACTCCTCATCCATTCTCATTTGCATAGCGTTGTGTAGTCTGAGACCCGTGCTTGTCGCTGAGAAGTGATACAATTAAAGAGTCCAAGACATGAATACTAATTAAGACTGCATGATGTAACTTGTCTCCTGCAGCTATTTACTCTATAAGAAAAATCTGAACGAGAAAGTTTCTCAAGAATAATATGCCCATCCATTAGTCAATCCATCCGGGGAATTGTTCTCCATAAATCGTTTTATTTTGGTCTAATTTTGCAACCCCCAACCGTGGGAAAATGTCAGATGTTTGAAAAATTATAATGCAAGCCACTAAAGGTGGCTCAGGGCAAAACGTACACATTGCATATTCAATCAAGAAGAAAGGAAAGTCTGCAAGGACACGAAACCCAAACAGCTCCTGCGTCCCAGACAGCCCCGTCCAGGCTCAGTGCGGGTTCCTGTTCACACAGGTGTGCGTCGTTTAGAACTGACGGACTAATTACACGTGATTGGTCTTCAGAGCGCGCTGCCGACAGCGCCGTGTTTGTTTACACAGCGGAGGCAGGGCTTCCTGTCTTCACACAGGTCGGGCGATGACAGCTAAGACATGGCCAGACACACACACACACACACACACATTTACATGCACGCACCCACAAACACACTGACATACACACATACACATGTATCAACACAAAAACACACATGCCCCCCCCCCACACACACACACACACACACACACACACACACCCAGTACACACACGTACCTACATGTTCACACACACACACACACACGCACACACACACGCAATCTCTGACAGCGTGTGTGTGTGACAGATACAATCATAGTCACGCTCAACAATCACATACACATACACATATGGACACACAACACACACACACACACACACACACACACACACACACACACACATAAACACATGCACACATACACACACACACAAATACCTACACACACAGCCACACACACACACATACTCGTGCGTACACACCTGAACTGGCCTTCCAGTACACCCGGACCTGGAGCTCCCCGTCCTGGTAGAAGGGCGTGCCCACGGCCAGGGGGTCCCCCAGGGGGGGAGGTGTGGTCTGGGGGGGGCGGGCACCTGGTGACAGAGTTGTAGAGCAGTTCACACCAAGGGTTCAAGACAGACAGTCTGAGACCCTACCCCCACGTTATGGTCCAATATGCTTTGATCCTGTGTCAAAAATAAATACGGACTTTGATAGTGATTATAATGTATTTATTATGATAATGCATAAATTATAATTTTGTTCTTATTTTTCTTTTTCTTTCTTTATGTTTCAAGTTTTCAGCTCATTAAAAAGTAATTTTGTTTTTTTACGCATGTGTGAAAGAGAGAGAGAGAGAGAGAGAGAGAGAGAGAGAGAGAGAGAGAGAGAGAGAGAGAGAGAGAGAGAGAGAGAGAGAGAGAGAGACAGATAAAGAGCGAGTGAATGCATTAAGGTACTCCAGCTCTTGTTTGAAGCCGTGTATTGACTGCCGTGACCTTGCGTGCCTGTCCTGCCAGCCACCTACCACCAGGCTGTGTGGTGAAGTGCAGGAGGGCCTTGGGGCTCCTGAGCTGCGTGGGCCCCCAGTACGACACGGCCTGCACCTCCACCGTATAGCTCCGCTCGGACCGCATGCTGTCCAGGTCCATCTGGTTCTGGATGGGGGGGAGGGGGGGCATTTACACACACACACACACACATAAGTCAAACCCAAATCAGGGCCCCATGTTATGTGTGTGCCACGTGCCACACGTACACAACACATAACCCAACAAATGACCTACATTGCACACTTTGGGCGGCAGTAGCTCAGTGTGTAGAGCAGGTGGACAGAGCGGGTCGTCCACTAACCGTAGGGTCGGCGGTTCGATCCCCTTGATCCCCCTCCTCCAACTGTCCACATGTCGAACCCCACACACATGTACTGATTGTAAGTCGCTTTGGACAAAAGTGTCTGCTAAACGCCCCCTTTACCCTTTACTTTGCAAAACACACAACATGTGCACAATGCACCGTGAGGATAACATCGAATAGCACAGACACTATTTCAAAGAAAACCCCATCATTGTCATTATTCTGTGAAACTGCTGAGTGCACAAAGCTATTCCGTTTAGTTTCCCCTCTAATGAACATCGTCTGCCCAGCGCCTGTCAGAGGGCCGCGCTGCCGACAGCAGCAAAGCGCCCCCCGGGCGACTGCATCAGAAGCCGAAGGATTGGAGGTGGAGGTGTCGCTGTCTGTTTGCTGACAACACACATCTCTGCAGGTTCTGGCGTGGGGTCGAGGAGGCTGCCAGCCAGGAGCGGGCCACTCCAGCAGCTGCGTGTTGGGACTGACGGCGAGATCGGCAATGCTGGCAAAGCACCAGTTGGGAAATCTCTCAAAACAACCCCCCCCCCCCCCCCCCCCCCCCCGCCAGCAAACAAATAATAATTATCCAGATGCTGCCACCCCGCCCTCACCGGGCTCACCAGGGCCTCATATCACATCCCGTTCTATCCCTCACACGTCTAATAAACCCACCTGGAACGTCATGTTTATAATCAGCACCAGAGGGCTGGGTGCTAAGGCGGTAGTGCGGGGTCGTATGGTTGCTGGTTCGATCCCTGACTCGTCCTAGCTAAGTGTTGAGGTGTCCCTGAGCAAGGCGTGTTAATCCAAACCGCTCCGGATGAGCTGGCCGTGGCCTGGCGTGGTTGGCACCGCCGTGGATGTGTGCTTGTGTTTATGTGTGAATGTGAGCTAATACTGGTGAAGTGCTGCGTAAACGCAGACCATTAACCATTTAGCACTGCTGGTATCCCAAAATGGCCAGTTGAGTTTATTAGAAGTTGATGCATGTAGCAGCATGCCTTCAACTTCAAGAAGGAAATTTGAGTCCATGTCTAAATCCTATCCAACATTTGGTAAACGTTGCACATTTCAGTTGAGATTTTGATCAGGATCGATCCATAGCACCATGATGTAACTAACCCACTGCATCACGTGTCATCTCAAGTACTGTGTTTTGGGTCTGGTTCTTCTTTGAAGGACAAGACCGGTCTGAGGGGATCAAATCATCGCATCCGGCTTCACTAAAACACATAATTTGGCCCAGGAGTCTGCGTCTTCTCATGCTGCTGCTAACGGTTACCGCAGCAGCAGCACACACTCAACGCGCTTCGACAGGACCGGCTTGTAATGATTCTAACAAATCACTCGGTTACAGAAAACGAATCCCCGCTCACCGCGCGCACGGTCCTCCTCCTCTTGGCGGTCTCGTGGGGGGGTGTGGCCTCCGCGCCGGCGGCCGTCCAGCTCCAGGAGACCTTGTAATGGTGGACGGGGATGTCCGAGAGGGCCGGGGGCCCCCACCGCAGCTGAGCCGACACCAGCCGGCCCAGACCAAACGTCATGTTGGCCACGCTGAGTTCACGGGGCACCGCGGGGCCTGACGGCTCTGTCAGGAGAGGAAGAGGAGAGACGGCTTATCTATTAGTTATCTATATACAGTGTATGTATCTATACATACACGTATATATATATATATGTTCTTTTTTTATATATATATATATGTATATGTATACGTGTGTATATATATATATATATATATGAATATAGCCATTTTAAAAATATAGATTTTATTACATTTTATATGAATCTTTAGTTCTTTTTTTTTATAACTATTTCACTGTCCTTTAATTCTGCTGCTGTGACCCCCAGAATTTTGGGCTGGGATTAATAAAGTTAATCATATCCTATTATAGAGCCTCTGCTTCAGTACAAAGGGGCTTCAATATGATCATCCATGCCAGAGAAACGTATGATCACATCAATATGAATGATAATTTATGATTAATGATTAGGGTTACGGCCTGTCGTATAATGTGGGCCTGTGAAGACCTTTGAGACTGTAATTGCGATTAAGGGTTACACAAATAAAATGTTCTTTACTTAACTCTATCATTCAAGATTTAAATCATCTCTGAATGTTATCAAGGTCCCACTGGTTGAGACATTGTGAACATGAGTGATTACAATGGTTTGCTAGACACCATATTGGTTGCCCCCGTTAGGTTAATCTGGACATTACCGTACTAAGGTTTTACCTTGTGGACTGTGCCCTAATACATCATGTTGACCAAGTATTCACATCTCAGAGTCCAGAACCATAAAAGCCACTTCCTCTAGAAGCAGAATCCACAGCACACGTTGTCGCCACACTAGCACTAGTGACATCACCTCCACCTGCATACACACACGGCATATATGGTGCTAAATCATGTAGGCTAAGCAGGGTTATATATATATGATATGCCTGCCCCGCTGTTGATGCTGATGATGTTATATTTCTGATGGATAGCGGTGGGACAGCCCTGGTGATTTATTCATCAGTGTGCAAAGAGATCTGACAGCAGCTGCCTACTTGATGTCCACTGGGGGTGGGGGCGGGGGGCGCGGGCTATGAACTGGACGGCCGCCAACTCAATTAAGCCTGATTCGACTTCATTAGTGTCAATCAATAGTGGCCTGGATGAATCTGTCTCGCGCTCTTGCTCTCTCTCTCTCTCTCTCTCTCTCTCTCTCTCTCTCTCTCTCTCTCTTACACTCTCTTATTTTTTTCAACTTTGTCGCTCAATCATGCAATCAGGCACTCGTGGATACAAATGTAGGCATTTGCAGGCGCGCACACACAGAGACACACACACACGCGCACACAGCTGACCTCTGCTAGACAGGATGTGTCGGCTGGGCGTTGTGAAGCCCCTGGTTCCCTGGACGTTGACGGCAGCCACTCTGAACTGGTACCAGCGACCGGGCCTCATGTCGTCCAGTCTGGCCACGAGGCCCGTCGTCTGGACCGAGGAGACACAAAGTGTTACGAAAGTCTTGAAGGAGGGTTAAACCACACCGCCAATGTCTGCTGATTCGACTAACTGAACAATTAGCTAGCAAATAGGCTAACTAACTAGCTAACTAGCTAACGAACCCCTTTGAAGCCATAATCGCCGTGTCTAATGAGCGTTCTATCAGCCGTTCAACTGGGCTTGGAAACGCTGCCATGATCATCCACTGAAGTGTGTCCCATGTCTCGCCACCTTCACTCATACGTGACAACACAAGTCTTTGCACATGTATTGTTTCCAAGGTACAGAGAAACGGCTTTGTGGCACATTTGGGGCGGCAGTAGCTCAGTGGATAGAGCAGGTGGACAGAACGGGTCATCCACTAACCGCAGGGTCGGCGGCTCGATCCCCTTGATCCCCCTCCTCCTCCAACTGTACTGATTGTAAGTCGCTTTGGACAAAAGCGTCTGCTAAAATGCCCCCTTTACCCGCACTTTCACGCAGGAAACAATGGGAAGCTAAGCGCCAGCTGACCTGCGCCACCAGCTGCCAGGGGGTGGCGCTGTCCTCGCTGGGCTGTATGCCGTGGTTCCACCGGGTCTCCAGGACGTAGACCACCGGCTCGGCCGACACGTTGAAGCGGGACGACCAGCGCGCCTCCAGGACACCCGGGGAGACCTCCGCCAGGCCCAGCTCCTTCCTGGGCTTCAGGGGGACCCCTGGTGGGAGAGGAGGAGGCTTTAGCACTGCCTCACGTTGGAGGGTTGCTATGGGGTAATTAAATGGTGGCTTGAGCATCTGGGGTGTAGGAAGTTATCAACAATATGTTGTTTTTTGGTCGACCTTTGTGTTGTGTTTTACTGTTTTACTCTTGTTACTACATAGCAACTACTAAATACTCATTATTATTATACAATAACATTATAATGGCATTTCTTACTATATAATTACTTATTTACTTTACTGAAGACTCTAAGCAAATGCAGATACCTACAACGTCATGATTCAATTATTATCAAAAATTAGTATTGTGGGAGAGAGAGAGAGCGAAGTAAACAGTGAGACCCAGAAGCATGACATGGACCCAGAAATATCATCTCATCTCTCGTCTCTTGTCTCTCATCTCTCATCTCTCGTCTCTTGTCTCTCGTCTCTCAGCTGGGTGTGAGGCAGCCTCTGCATCTCTCTCTCTCTCTCTCTCACATGAGGGAGAAGAAGGACTTTAAATGAAGTACTGGTGCACAGTTTTGAAGCTTTCAAATTTTCGGGGACTTCTCTATAATTTACAATTATAGAGAATTATATGTGTATATGATAATGAATTATAGACTAGAGATTAGATTATAGATTTTAATTTGACACGATGACAAGGAATCCAATCGCCCAGTTTTGAATTGCATTACATGAACAGCAACTGGACCAGCAACAAATTCAACCTAATTATTTCACATAAATGCATTTCGGATTATGGGAAGTTCCGAATATTGAACATGTGTGGACTCCATCTTTGCTATGACCCTTGAGCCTGTGGCCACAGCAGTGAGGTACTTTAATACTCTCACTTGTGTTAAATGTTAAATGAAGCCCTTTGGATGCCAGTTCGTGTGAACCTCCACCTGGCGTAAAGCAGGGCTGACCTGACTCAGGCTGTTTGTTAAGAGGCTATTTTCCGGTAGGTTGGCTCATCTTTCAGAAAAACAAAGGGCCCGAGGTGGGGCAGTGTCTATGGCTGAGCAACACGCCTGATGCTTTTGGTCTGTTTGCACTTTGCTAGGCTCACGCCACGTGCTACTGGCGTGCCATGCCGAGTTCATCTTCCCTGGGTCTGTTTGGTGTTCTTTGAGCAGCAGCGTGAGCTTTGCACCTCGAATAGCAGCAGGAGTCGTAGGTGGGGTGAGCGAGAGAGCAGGAAAGGTAGAGCCAGATGTTTACAAACACATA
This sequence comes from Phycis blennoides, assembly GCA_900302315.1. Taxonomy (NCBI): domain Eukaryota; kingdom Metazoa; phylum Chordata; class Actinopteri; order Gadiformes; family Phycidae; genus Phycis; species Phycis blennoides. The sequence goes on from OMKI01005786.1 coordinate 11,588, forward strand.
TCTGATTTTCTCTATAGGCTCCGTCCAAACAAGGAGCGATTACAAGGTCACATGACCCAACCAAAACTGATTCAAAACGCCAACAAACAGCCACCATTTTGAGGAGCAGACCTCAAACCGGTGTCAAACGATGGAAGGTGTAAAACAGCACGCGACGCGAGCCGGCCAGTGACCTTTATGGAGGTTCTTCGGGGACTGGCAGGTGTGGCCGCAGCTGTTGGAGCAGCACTTCTTCTGTGCGGGGCACTCGCCGTCGGCCTCACAGCTCTCCACACACGCCGCCGCGAACCCGCTGGCCTTGCCCGCCGGCGGGCAGTCGCCCTGCTTGACCGCCAGCACCGAGCGCAGGAAGTCACAGCTCGTCTCGCACTCCCAGCGCTTCTTGGGGAAAACACTCTGCAACGCAAAGGAGCAGAGAAAGTCTCAACCTAAGGCGTGCAGAGCGGGGATGAAACTAAAGACAAATCCTAGAGGATGTGGGCGACAAGACCGGGGAAGATGAAGTATAGGCTTAAGAAGAATGAGGCACTAACAAGGGGTTCGATGCCCAAAGGTTGCAGCTTAACTGAAGGCATCCGAGTGTGACTCCCTGCTGGACGACCTGCTCCGTAATGATCTGTATCTGAATTCACTGGAGATAACGTTGGCTGAACGGAATCCAATCCAACACGCAATCAGAAGGAACACAGCAACAAAATGGAATTCTCTTTTGAGGTCATATGGGGAAGTAGAAAGAAGCTGCTTTTCTTTTTCTGTTCTTACATAAACCAAACCAAGTTACAAAAACACATTTTGATCAAGGAATATCTAAAACGTTTAAAAAAGGGTCAGAGAACCTTCATACAATAACAGTGGCATGCGTGCATCAACCAGGTTGGAGCTGTTGGTTGTGGGTGAGGTGTCATAACCACCCCACCACACACATACACACACATATTGTTATTATTATTATTATTATTATTATTATTATTGTTATTATTATCATTATTGTTATTAATATCAGAAACACCATTATTATTAATGGTGTTTCTGATATATATAATTTTGTCTTTTTTTAGCAGACTGGATCTTTATCTGGATCTTCTTTAGTGAATTGACATTAATGTTATTTAACAACAGGGAGAATTTACTCGTCATGCTCCAAAATGCCTAAAGGTTGTAAAGTGGAAATTGGAGCTCAAACCATCAAACATTTCAGCTGAGACTCAAACACCTTGTAGCCTGCCACTTTGTGATGATATATGCATAGGACTAGTGCACTAGTGTTAAGCCTTCTCTCCATGGTAGGTACCTCACAGAGGTCTCTACAGGGGCCTGCGGTCTTCGTGTCCCAGGTGGCCCTGCATGGTTCCAAGCACTGTAAGGGAAAACAAGCGTGAGATGGGGACCGATTACCACCAGGTTTACAGATTCCAATAAATTACAGCAAAGTGGAAACGGTTTCGCATTGACAAGCCTGAATCGGGCCTGAATATTTTTTGTATATACTTGCGGGATGTTTTTCTCATGGGGGTGGATTATAAGGGAAATGCTTCGCTTGGTCGACAGGTTGCAAAATTTTGCTGGAGGTCAGAGCTAGGCTATTTATATGATTTCATGCAGCGATGCACCCACGCGCTCAAGAATAAATATAGCCCCGTCCTGAATGCTAATGCTATCCACTCGGGAACACAAGTTCCTGTCAAAAGCCCTCAGCACTAAACCCGGCCAGAGATTAAACAAGCATCCACAGAGTGTGAGGAGGTCATGGCGGACAGACCAAAGATCACACACAAGAGCCTCAAGTTGTTGTCATCTAACAAGCTGGCTAACAGCTACTAAAACATATCTATCTGAAGAAAGTCCACCTTCAAGGAAAATAGACGTAGGTGCGCCGTGAAACCTATCCACACCGTTTCTCCAGTTGCGATGTGAGATAGGTGAGCCAGAGGCTGCAGTTATACCCATTCCTCACATGTCAATCCACATCCCAGATTCTCTGCAAACGGCAGCCGGGATGTAGCGTCTCTTCTCACGTGTGTCGCTTTGGGAGATCAAAGGTAAGGAACTGCTGCCCATGCAGCTAATGAATGACAAGGTTTGTTTGTTTGTCTGTGTTAGCATGTCCTGCTAGTTTAGCATGTTTCTGGAGCATATAGCACCAATTAGCTGCTTTGTCCTAAAAATTGTACTGTGCTCTGGTAAGCAGCGCCTGCCTGAGGGGGGAGAAGGGGGGGGGGGGGGGGGGGGGGGGGGGGGGGGGGGGGGGGGGGGGGGGGGAGGAGGAGGAGGAGGACGATTGCAATTTCATGCTGTGCTGAGAAACAGCCCAGTGCGAGGCGGGGGAGGTGACGCAAGCTAGCATCACAAGGGCATGCTGTCAGAAAGTTACACGATCACTGTCATCTCCAAATGAACTTGCACGGCTGCCGGTCTGGCTGGGGAGGAATTAAAGGTGCAAACGGCGGCGCTTTCAGGTGCTCACTCCAAATGCTCATGGTTGATTCCGACAGCCAATCGATGCCGGGCCCCGCCCCCTAATACACGCTGATATTTCAGCTCAATGTAAGAAGTGTGAAATTGAGGTGAATAAAGTTGAGAACCAACAAAGAAGATTATAAAGGCACAATGTGTAACAGTTCAACTAGCTTGTAACTTAAAATGATATGGAAATATCTGTAGTCAATGCTGATTGATAGTGATTTCAATAATGTTATCAATACAATTACATCCTATAACTGATATATTCTCAAAATTTTAAATGCTGGCCAACCCATTCTTGTCTTTTTTTACAAGGATATTTTTATCAAGACTTAGAAAACCCCTCCCACTCACGCCAGTCATTTGAGCTGAGCTAGTAGGCTTCACACAGTTGAAGACTCAGTTGTCTGAGGACGGAAAAATTTTGTTTGAGTTTTTTTATTCTGAAAGTCCTTACTGGGATGGGCTCAATCTTACACTTTGTGACATTAAAGCTAGAGTAGGCAATCTATTTTAAAAGCGTTTTTGTCAAAATCTCTTAACATGTTGATGCCATTCAATCAATCAAAAGTTCTGACAAAAAATTTAGAAATCAGGCATCAGTGGCTGTCCCAGGCCTGTATCCATCCAAGCATTTAATTAGACCTAAATGAAATGATGGGATGGACTGCCTGTATATCTACCTCCCTACCTACCCACCTGTGTGGACTCATTGCACAAGTTTTCCACAAGGCTAGGCAAACCTATTCTTAAAGCTAGCGAGCTAGTAATGCGTTTTGGGGGAGTGGCTTCAGAGGGAGACCTGAAGGGAGAACTCAAACGATTTATTTGGTTGACTACTTTCAAAATCTAGCTTACACTGGCTGAATCCTCCAATGTTGCCTACCCCAGCCTTAAGATATATTTACTGGACTACAGTAACCATAAATCACCCAAAAAGAATTTCCCTGAAGCCTTGACTTTGTTCAATGTTTGGTTTCATCATCAAGAACAAGGAAAATATAACCAAAGGCAATCAAATTGCAAGGTTACATGGAGGTCAGCATCAGAACTCACAATTGCTTTGTGTGATTTTCTGTGGGAATTCACTCTTCTGATAATTCAGCCAGTGGAAGTGAACTAGACTGAGACTGAAACAAGCTTCTTCCATGCGATTTACACCCAGGGAAGTAAGCTGGAAACCCGATTGATTTTCATTGAATGTTTTTCATTTGAAAATATGTGGGATTTCCTGCACACTGTGAACGAGTCCTCTAAACTTTTAAACTGTTTTTCTTAACCTAAAGGTCAAATTCCCCTCATTGATTCTGCAATAGAGGCTTAAGGAAAGCTCTAAAATCACAGCATTTCCTCAGGGGCCTCGGGCAGCAGCTCACACCAAATCAAGGTATCACTTTTTATTTTAAACAGCTGCTACAGACCTTTTTTTACGAGTCTGTGTGAGTCTGTGCGTGTGTGTGTGTGTGTGTGTGTGTGTGTGTGTGTGTGTGTGTGTGTGTGTGTGTGTGTGTGTGTGTGTGTGTGTGTGTGTGTGTGTGTGTGTGTGTGTGTCTGTGTGTGTGAATGAGTGCACAAATGTGCGTAAGGAAAATACACCCGTGAG
>OMKI01005832.1:6130-18665 GCA_900302315.1 Phycis blennoides
TGTGTGTGTGTGTGTGTGTGTGTGTGTGTGTGTGTGGGTTTGTTTGTTTGTTTGTTTGTTTGTTTGTTTGCTTGTTTGTTTGTTTGTTTGTTTGCGTGTCTGTGTGTGCCTTTGTGCATGCTATGTGTGTGTGTTTGTTTTTGTGTGTAAGGTATTGGGATCATCTGCTGACAGGGATATTGCCTCTAAAGCCAGGCTCTGTGCCTCACCATGCTAATGAAATGGGAAGGCATCCACACAGCAGGATCAGACACAGAGGTCAGCATCAGAGAACACTGAACTATTTAGGGAAGAAAACGTGCATATAAACACACACGGCTGTATAACCCAGGGATCTAACCCCAACACTAACAACTTGAGGACTGCACAGTTGTTGAGAACTGTGTGCACTTGAAGAACACACAAAAGGGAAATGAGGCAAAAATAATCTCCAGTATACAGGCGGTTAGCTTTGTGGAGCTATTGTTGTGCAATCCATATTTGAATGGAAAATTGAATGCAAAATGCAAAATGTTTCTCTGCTTGCTTCCATTTGAGCCCTTTTGTGAAATTCAACACCAAAGGACGATTAATATTTGTGTATTGTTTGCGTTCAGTTTTTTTTACTGTTTGCATGTGAAATACATGCAGCGCAAGTTTTGAAACCTTTCTGCATCTGTTCACCAAACTTCCTTTTTAACCACTTCAAGGTTCTCGCCATCTTCCTGTAATATCAACAACCCAGTGAGGTAGTTACGATAAGATTCATTATAGTCCAATATAAGTATTTTAGATTTTCTTAAACACATGTAAAAACACAAAAGATAGATTCAGAACATGTCAACAGGCGTTCTTACAACAACAACACAACGGTTGACTAAATTCTCTGAGGGTTGAGGGTGAGCTGGTTGCAGGTTTACAGAGACTAGCCAGGGTCACCATGCCTTAGTCACAGAGTAACCATCAGACTCTACTCAGCCCCATTATATCTTGTTATTAAAAGGTCATATTTTCATTTAAGGAAATGTTTACGATTTGGACAACAGAAAAACCGATTCAATTATTCCCATTATAAAGACATTGGTATTATTCGGTCAATGAACACAAATAACAAAAAGGTAGGCCTAACTTGACTCCACGTTCATTTCCCTTGTATTTAATAATGACTATGAATAATACTGATCACCCAATTACACATATCTCCACTGACACGCGTTCATTAAATATCTGGGTGTAGTTTGTTCATTGGCCACCACATACTAAATCAGGAAAATAGGCTAGCTAAAGACATTCTCATGTGAGAACTGGGTAAATCAGAACACAGCACACGCACACGCACACACACACACACACACGCACACGCACACATGTTTTAGGTCAGACTAGGCTTATTTTGTGGGTTGAGGTTTTTTTTTTTTCCTTTTAGCCCACGCTGCTGTGACATCCATCCATAGGAGCGCTGTACCCTCCCTGACATGTCCGGACATGCTCACAGACTGCAAACTGCTGCACTTTCACCCCATCCAGCGACGTACAACCCTATTCACCCTGCTAATCCTGACGGGCCCTCAACTCAACCGCGGTACCTGCCGGAAGCTCACCCGTGAACCCCAGGGGAACCACCGAGCAGGCCCTAGAGGTGACCTCGCAGAGAGGCCAGGGTGTGGCCTACACATCTCTGACAGCGGCATTGTCACATTCGGAATTACACGAGTGGCATAAATACCAACACATTAAACCAACACATCCATCTGAGTTGAATTTGTCTTTAGAATAAAGACATTGGGGTCCAATAGTAATGGCCCCGGTGGTCTTGCATCAGAAAACATTTCTAACACATTTCTATATTAGATTAATTTCTAAAATCCTAATGGGCTCACCGAGAGCGGATATTCCTGGCTCCGTCCGACAATGGGACAATCATTCCTACTAAAGAGCTATCAAAAAACATCACTGCTGTAGATGTAGACTTTATTATAGTGTTCCATCATTCAACCACAGAAGTGAACAATGCCACTTGCCATGCTTGACAAAGGCACAGTCAGTGGTGTTCTTTAGTGTTCTGAGCCAACGCATGCTGTGGTCCACATGTACATTACACAGGGCACCTATAGAGCTCTCGAACGTGCCATTTCCGCCATTCTGAAGACGTTATGCAAGTCCAAACGGAACCAGAAGTAGTACTACAGTTTTAATTAGCTTAGGCTTAAGAAAGTTTGGTACAGCCAATGACTAAGGTTCTGGCCCAGGGCCAGCAAGTCCTTATAAACACAAGGCACTGCTCTTCAGGAGTACCACACACCATATCAAGTGACCGTGTGAAAAACCCCTTAACCGGGTCACACCGGTTGCTTAATTGGACACACCTAAAGTGAATGGTTGCGCGCACACGCGCACACACACACACACACACACACACACACACACACACACACACACACGATGCCGCCCATGGTTAAGCCCCGTCCTCCCGAGTTACTCACCAGGCAGTCTGTTCATGTTAACTCCCTGGGCAGACAGACCAATGCCCATGTACCTGTATGGAAACAGCAGAAACACGGGACACAGATGACCTCAATCAATATATATATATATATATATATATATATATATATATATATATAGACATATATACAAATGTTATATACAGATTATATATACGTTGACAATATCACACACAGCAAACACATCAGCACACAGCAGGGGACTTTCCTACTTTGAAGTTCTTTGGCGGCCGCCAAAAAGATTTCCCGTTCCGCCAAAGAGCTCCACTGAGAAAGCGTCTCAAATGCAGTCAGTCATCTCTGAATCAATTGATTTTGGGTGCAAGGTGGCCTATTCGGTCTATACGGACGGCCGCACGTCATATGCCTACTTGGTGGCAGTGTCAGTTCCGTGGTTGAGAACGACTTCAACCCGGCTGGCGCTACGGAAGGCCGACCTGCACACCGCGTGACGATTCCACGCAGGAGCAGTTCTTTTTATGGTTCAATGGACCGGTCGGCCCCCGTGATTTTTGCTAAATTCTCTCCCTCTGCCGGTGTAGACGCGTTCCGAAATTGGACAGTGGGCGAGCCGTTGACATCCTTTCTATTCCAAATGAGTGTTTAGCAGCTCCAACAGCTGCGTTGTTTTGCCCAGCACAGGTACGCGCATTCGAACCGCCCTGGCTAGTTTTCTCCAATGGCGCGTATAGACGCCACTGTGGGTCCTCACTGACTTGGAGACTGAGACGCGCAGTTAGAATTCATCACGAAGACAGGGGCTGCGTAATATGCAGTGTGATAATGTAATAATAATCATCATCATCATCATCATCATCGTCATCGTCTCAATTGTGAATGCAGACCGACATTTCAATAAGTCGCATGGGTATGCGTAAGACGGTGTGTTTTTTACTGATTTGAAGGCAGCATAAGCATTCTGTGTTTACAAGCCACTGAGGCAAGCACTTAGAATTATTGAATGTTAACTGTCCTGGTCAGGAGCACGGTGGTGGATATTTGGATCGAATTGTGGATTTTGTTTATTGTTTCTAGCCACCGGTTGCAATGGACTGGCTCAGTGGGCAAAAGTGAAATGCGTGTTCAGTTGACAGTCTCTTTCTATGCTGTACATTCTTACAACCGGGAACTGAGCTCTTCATTTTGATTCAAAAGTAAACGCTTAGACTGTGTCCCAATCAGTTATAAACACTCCCTTCTACGCCTACCTTGGTGACTTATTGAAATGCTGCTCTGCACTCAAAAGTCAGAAAATCACACTGCCCAAAACGCAGCCACTATCTTCGCACAGAATTCTCTATGTATGTGCTCATGCGCAGTGGTGTGTCAACACAGAACCCTTATGCTGTGTTCAAATCAGTAGAAAAAAAAAAAAAAACACACACACACACACACACCCTCCTACACTTACAATCGTGACTTATTGAAATGTTGGTCTGCACTCAAATGTTGGTCTGAATTCAGAATTCAGTCTTCACACAGTATTCTAACTGCATGTCTCTAAGTCAGTGAGCATGCACAGTGGTGTGTAAACATAGAATCTAAGCAATTTGTTCTTTTGTGGGCACTATTGGAGAAAACCACCTAGCCACGGCAGTTAGTATGCACTTACTTGGGTTGGACATAACAAAGATACCGCTACAAGAGCTGCTAAACACTCATTTGGAATATAACGAATGTGAATTGATGGCCGAAAGCCCCATTTCGGAATGCATCTACACTGCCAGAGGAGGCGAGTTGAACAAACATCACGGCTGATCTCGACACAGACAATGTCAACAATTAACCTGGGGTCTTTTCAAACCCGCAAAATCCTTTAATAATCAGTCTGGCATATTGACATTCAATCTGTTCTAACTCAGGTCTACAGAGTACAAAAAAAACTTGGGTTTGTACAAACGTTTACTCGGCTATTACATTTTATTAGGGCTATTTATTTTGTACCTGCGTGAAAAAAAGGTGAGCTAGAGTGAGCGGATTATAATCAGTGGGCATCAGACAAAATTCAAAACGCCATGTTCTGCACCGCTGAATTGACAGACCACTGGCGTCAAGGCAAGGGTGCGCTTTGAATGCACTGCATGCATAAATGAGACGGAGAGATAAGAGGTGAAGGATGGAGAGGCTGGGGGAGAGGGTGGGAGGAGGAGACTATTCACTTCTGTTCAGAGTGGTTGTTCTGTTTGTGCTTTTAACATGATGGTCTCCCGAGGACCTTTGATTTATAAACACGAACACCCTCACCAGCGAGGAGGAATCACATTAATTTTGGCTTTTATTAGTAGCTTGGATTAATACTACAGGACGAGCCTGGTCCTTCCAATGTTGTGATGAAATGAAAAAGATTTACCAGTTTTGTTAATGGTGCTTAATTCACTCGAGTGTAATATAGATTTTAGTTTATCGAAGGGTCATAAATAACAGGGAAAAGCCTCGATTTTTGTAAAATAAGGTAAAACAGACTTATTGCCTTCACTGTACGTAGACCTCAGGTAGACTATGCTGACTGTGTTGTGCAGAGTCACCCCCCAAAGGCCCATTCTGAGCCAGGAAAAAGCCCTGATAAGTATGTACTTGATCCAGGGTTACTTCACAACAGTTAGTCATACATAACAAACACACAGTGATCAGTATCAATGTAGTTGGATTAGTGCAAGGGATAGTTTAGCGGGTATCATAAGATGACAGGGACCCAGCCCATTGATCTTTGTCCTCTATACTTTTGTTCACATGCACCTCCTATCAATCTTTTTTTTTCCTTGGGTCCCAGGAGGATATGAAACACTCAAAATGGGGATCAGCAGACATGGCTTGCCATTAATGGTGTTCATTCATGTTGCAAATGTTGGCGAATGTTGCATGTTAGTAGGCAGGAGACGTTCAGAATTGAAAAACCCTGGAACAGCGCGCCCTAACTGGCTGTGCAGCCGCGTGACGAGAACTGACTCAGCATGGCTGGGCTGTGTGGGAGGGGTTTGGGGAGTGTGTAGTAAGATGAGACCTGACCCCTCCGCAGGACGCTCTTGTAAAAGAAATAGAGAGGTATTGGCTGACTAGCAAATTTGACTAGCAAATTTTAGAAAAAAGTTATAAGATCTGATTTTATTGAGAGCATTATTGAAATCACTATCAGCATTGGCTACAGATATGTCCGGGCAATTTGACGCCGCAAGCTGGTTGAAATGTTTTGCATTGCAACTTTAATGTTGCTCAGAATCAACGAGTGAGTCAATGTTGTCCCCAAAATGCCTTTGCTCAATGGCAGAGGAAGGAAATCCTCCTTATGCCTTCCTTTAGCTGGATTTTTTAAACAACCAAATATCTCACAACAACGATGTGTTCTCATTTAAAAACATTTGATACCATTGTATTTTGCTAACTCAACTGCAGGACAACAGGAGAACTTCAGGGTCCACTCACCCATCTCGCCCTTTGCTGATAATCTTGACCTCAAAGTAGTAGATTCCACAGGCGGCAGGGATAGGATGTGTGGCGCGCACAGAGGCAGCATCTTTATGGTTCTTGCCGTGGCCTGTGAAAGTGACCAGTTGAAGTGTATTAAAGTAGAGAACAACTCTAGAGACTCTAGAGGATATAGCACAGAATATATGGCTGTGGTAACCGTACCCTATATTAGGCTATACTTATTACTATATCCTGAGCAGGCATTATGATTTTATACTTTGGTTAAGTAACATAATAGCATTGAATGAACATAGATCAAATGTACTATGCTAGCAATATAAACTGCTTTTGTTTGTTCGGTACTCCTGTATTTGATAGAATCAGCCAGGTAAATGGTTATATTAGAATGCAGTAGGGTCTACCGGCCAAGCAATGTAACCCTGAATTTCTGTACCTGCAAATTGGTCAAATCTATCCACCATGGGGTTAATTAAGGGGTTATTTAAGGACCCTATGGCCAGCTGACTTAGGTTCACGGGTTTTCTTCCATTAAACCCTAAAACATCACTGCACGATGAATGGTATTGGCCTACATTTTATTTAACTTGCCCTTTAAAATTGTATCCACTGAAATGTTTTAGCCACTTGCTCACGAGATGGCTGTGGGCGGTTTGACACAATGTGATTGGTAACTGAAAGACCCATCACAAGCTGCATTCTGATCCTAGAATGCCACATTGGACACACTCAGAATAACGTCGACACAGCTGGCTGGCTCACCGCAGCAGATCTACAGCACTGCTCATCACATATCAACACACACAATCTGACAACTGATTTTCAAATACAGAGTATGAGTGAAGACATAAAACAAAATACTTGACGGTTGACACATTGTTAAATGACAAGGACTGCTGAAAACTAGGGACTACAAATGTTTATGAAATGTATGATCATTGTTTATCATTTGCCGTTTCTATAAATAACATGTATTTATTTTGCCACAGGGATTAGGGTCAGGGTCAGTGCCAAAGCAACTAATAAGTACTTCAAATGATTAGTCATAATTTGTTATATTGGTGGAGGGATTAGGGTTCTGGCTTAGGGCCAAAACTACAGGTAGCAATAGTCCCTGATTATCACTACCAAATATGTCAGGCCAAATGGGCGAGTCTGCAATTGTGCGTGTGTGTGTGTGTATGATGTATATAGCCTGATGGGTGAACCTTTCAAGAAATCTATTTTTAGCAAGGCTTAGTTCTCATTGTAATGCACTTCTCAGTGGGCCAATAGACTACATGTTAGTAGTATATGCATCCACTAGGTCATTCATACTGGGACCTGGGAACCAAACAAAAATTAGATAGCTGGTCCCTCAGGGCAAGCCAGGGCCCAGAATACACCCAGAAAATATTGTATAGGCTACAAACTATGGGGGTAGTGGTGGCACTGAGGATATTTCACACTATCACTAGGGAAGATCACTCATAGATAGTATTGTTTGCAGTGCAAATTTACATAAAATATGATGTGAAATACTATGCTCTAAATAAATGTTTTCCTATATGTTGAAATTAACTTTCTATTCTATTCTACTTGATTATTCTCCCACTTTAAATATCAATCTCTCCCCATGATCGACAGTACAAAATTACCTCATCGCATTGGATGATCGTGATCTCGCAAATCCATCTGCCACAAGCTAAGGTTAGTTACCATACAAAACAGCCAAAATGAGCTACATTTCAATATCAAAATGGTGGGCCATTTCAGCCAATACAATTAACACATTCGCCTCTAAATTTCAGCACCAAAATAGTAACCTGCAAGCCCACCTTTCCATACCCACACCACCACAGCAGCAAAAGGTTGAGGTGACCTGAACTGATTAGGCCTGAGGCTCAGGGTAAAGGTCACCAGGGACTATTCTATACATATGCCTACACCATCACACTGGCAAAACGGAGGTAAAACCTGTTAGGCCGGTTTAACCACGTGAAGCTCATTCAACATGCCTATGAAATGATGATTTGATAAAGATGGTTAAATATTTCTGCAACATCATAATGCCTAGCAAGGCACACTGGCCTTGAACAGAGATAATTGGAACACTGGTCAAAATAGCATTCAAATCACCAGGGTGAGAACACAGAACAGAGTCAGAACCAAGTGAATCGTTTTCTCCATATAGTGCTACCTTTGCACTATCACATTGCTATTATACATACTCCATTTGACCCTTGTGATTTATGTATGCATATCCTGGAATACAAAAAAAAAATTCCCACCACAATTACGTCCTTTGTTTTGGGGGGCTGGTGATCCAATAATAGCTCTAAAAGCAATTACATTGGGAATTACTTGCTGAATTGGTCCGTTATTTGACCTTCTGTTCAGAAATGTACTTTATGTCGTATCTTAACGTCGAAACACCTGAAGTATAACTAGATCGATCAACTTGGCCTAATATTAAACGCAAAGGCCTCATCCATTGTAGCAGCTGTCCTGAACGAGCTGACGTGCTTGGGAAATGATGGCAGACATGGAAAGCAGGGTTGTTGTTTTGCTTTGGCACTACATGCTCTAACGACACTGGCAGGTCAGCATCCAGACAGGAAAATCACCTGGAAACGACTGACCAGACGTCTGAAACACTCAACCACTCGGGAGAAAACAAACAAGTCGAATTTAATCTGGCGTTCGTGGTTCTCCTGCCACTATATCACGGAACATAACATGTCACTCCACGTTATACCCAGCTTGTGTACGGATCGTTGGGCGTGCATGTCATGCAGTGACATTTTGTAACTTAGTTTAACAACAATAACAAGGACAAGTGGAACAGCCCGTGTAGCGAGCTAGGATAGCCACGAGCTACAGCATAGCTCGGGGATAGCATGCTAGCTAGCTGCTGTAGATGTCATTATTAGCGAGGTGGCCAGCAGCTTTGAGACGTTACGGGTGCCACTGCCACCACTGGCTTTCTAATGGGGAACCCACAACGTCGACTGTAGCAAGACGTTACACAGTTACGCGGACATACAACACCATTACACGTCAACAAATAAACACATGCCATGTTTTTGAAGGTTAAATCACAAAAGACTAAGTGTCGCGAGCTGTCACCCATTTAAACGTTGATCGTGTGCGGAAACAACAAAACGGCATGCAGAGAAAGAGCATTAAAACCGACTGAGCAGGGCTACAGTGACCCCCTCCCACACATGATCCCGTATAGTGTTACAGGTTCGAGCCTGTGTGACCCCCTCCCATCCGCAGGACTTTGACAGATTGGATCTGAGACTCTTCGGGTCATCAAATGATTGTTTCCAACTACTCGTAAGATATGTCAAGGATTGGCCAACTTGCTTTCTAACCTTTGTAATGCACCCGCAGATTGTTCTGTGAAAGCCCAATATAGCTGTATTTATCCTTGGGGCTCCACGATCGGGGTAAAGGGGTTTCTTCCTCGTTCACGGCCGGGTAAAGCCGTTTCAGTCGCTCGTTTAGTTCGTGCTCCTGGTAATTAAAGGTAGGATCTCCTAACAGCAAGCTTCCCGCTCCACGCTCTGCCATTTTTCGCTCGGTGATGTCTTGTATTATAGTTTATTTCTCTATGTCCTACGCTCTGAGTCAATCTGTGGAAGTAATACTCAGAGAGTGAGGGGGACTGTGAGAGAAAATAGCTGTGGTGTGACATCCCCGGATAACCAGCAACGCTCATTACTGTAGTTATAGACGATGGAGTGTGGGTACTGTAGTTCAATCCCTGTCCCTTCCGTTCGCACTGGTTTCTAAATGACTACATAACCCCGCTTCAGCCTCTCTGTTGTGTTTTCACCTTTCCACCGCCGGCCCGCTGTAGATTGGAAATGTAGTTTTTATCTTCTTTGTGGTTCAAACGTAGCAATATGCGGAATGAACACATGACAATATAATATGACGTGAAACATTGATTAGATGTTGACTTGATCAAATTGTTGGTCCATAATATTTACTTTTCACAGGTAATGGTGGTGGATTTCAAGAGATTAGTGATCAGGGATTATGAAACATACAATTGCCTACTTTATGAAAGAATACACAATTTCCTTAACAAAAATGATACAATAGTCCTAATTTTCATGCCACGCCATTTGACAGCCTACACAAAATAGTGAAAAAAATGAAATGAATAATATTAAATAAATCAATACATTTTTGTAACTGAAAGGGTCCTTTACATGTTTTTCAAGCCTCATAATTGTTGTTGAAAAAAAACGACGTCAACCACAGTAGATATATATCTATATTTATCTAGTTTTTGAAATATGAATATCAAGGCTCATGTTAGATTTTCAATACTTTGTTGTACTTCAGGTTGGTTTTGTGGCATAGTTCATCCTATGATGTGACACTATCGTTTGGTGTGACATTCAAGATTGCTATCATAAAAGGGTTTTCATACTGATGAAGCTTAATGGAAAGTTGTTGATGTTGAAAATTACGTAAAAATCATTGATTTAGGTAACTTATTTTGAATTAAGAAAAAAAACTAAACATGAGATATTGAAATATTAAAATGTGAAAAACAAATTCACAAGGAAATGGTGATTAAAGAAATAAAGTGAATTACTTCAGGATAATATATCCAATTTTATATGCAATACATGTCATGCTACACCACACCACAACTTAACTGCACTACAATTGGACAAACAAATAATAAAAATAATCCATAATATAATCCATAATCCATCCATCCATCCATCCAATCAATCCTAAATTAAGAGATAAATTGAATGTTTGGAAATCTGTCTGTTCAACATCACTTCAACATTTACTTCAATTATGACTGGGCTGAGTTGTTTGGAAGTGTATACTATTTTATTACAAAATATAAATGGTGCTATTAGTGAATGTGATGACAAAATTGTAATCTCTCTTTAAGCCTACTATCAGTCTTACTGGATGGATTGAAGTTAAAAGCTGAGCATAGGTGTCATATAGCAAGTGTTATAAAGCTTTACTCAAAACTTCGACTTCAAACTTTTTATTAGAAAATCAAGTACATTGTTAAATTCTTTTCAGAAAGTCCAAGATTTGCACAACATAATTGACTGTTCTTCAAAGCTTCCAGGGAAAGCAAATACAAGTTTCTAATATTTTTTGGATAAAGCACAAGATTTCTTCAATTAAGTATTCACTTCCTTTTACCTTTCAGTATTGAGAAGACCTGTTTGTGGTTCTTCTTGTCGCCTCGTGTATTCTACAATGCTGTGCAAGAGGTCTGCTGTTTGAATCCAACCGCGACCAAACATATAGTGTCACACAACATGAAATCCTATGCTGTCTACTATGATGAACATAGCAGCTGAACATAGCAGCCCCCTGCTCCTGTACCATAGGATGGGTCAAATGCAGAGAACAAATTTCGTTCCCATATCTAAAAAATACTGAGAATGACCAATAAAGACTGAAAGGTCCTCTCTTATGATGAATGCATTAGGCCGTGCTCATCATACCCTGTAGGACCCCATTATCGTTGCTTGCAACTATATTCTAAACTTGTCTTTCTATGTTTTCTTTGAATCACTTACTATGATTGTGTACCCATCATCTTTTATTGTTTGTTCAGCACTTTGGTCAACCGACCAACCAAAGTTGAATGTAACTTCTCTTGTGGCTGTCTATTTGGCTTGAATGTGTCCAGAACCCTTGTTGGCCTATCTTTCTTTTAACCATATACATTTACATTTAGGGCATTTAGCAGACGCTTTTATCCAAAGCGACTTACAAAGAGTACATTTGTCATAAGGTGAAACATTTCATTGCTGCTAATACAGTAAGAAAGTCACCAGAACAAGTTTCAAGCATTTCAATTGCTAGGTTAACCATTGCTACAACATCTCCGACTAAGTGCCAAGTTACAAAGAGCGATTAAAATGCCAAGACGTACAACAAACAAGAGCATGAGGGTAGGGTATTTGTTTTGTTTTGTTTTTTCATATTCATCTAGTCAGTGTGTGAGTGTAAAGCCAAACTAGTTGTTCTATGAATGAGTTAAGGCTATGCAGTATTAATGCAGTGCCCACCATTCCTACATGGTGGGCGGCAGTAGCTCGGTAGAGCAGGTTGTCCACTAACCGTAGGGTCGGCGGTTCGATCCCCTTGATCCCCTCTCCTCCAACTGTCCATATGTCGAACCCCACAAATGTACTGATTGTATGTCGCTTTGGACGTCACATTGACTTGAACTCTTAACTTACCTTACACTTTATTATTGTCATTTAGTATGTTTTCAACCGGATAGAGAGCACTCTAGCTGTAACTAACCAACTATGTAAACATTGTGGCTGTTACTATCTTACAATGTTTTATATGAACTGAAGATGTAAATAACTAAAAATGTTTTATATGAAGCTATGTAGCTGTTACTAGCTTGTGGTCCCGTTCTCTCATTTGTCCTTCTGTGCATATTTTCGGACCCGTGCTCTTCTCACCAATATATTTTCTGACACACACACACACACACACACACACACACACACACACACAGAGGTGCCTCTAAATGAATAGAATAAGAAAAGTCGAGTCACTCTCCGGTATAGGACATGACGCATTGAGAATGGCTAATGTAAGTTTCCACTTAGAAAGAGAAGCCTGGA
>OMKI01005834.1:3203-22321 GCA_900302315.1 Phycis blennoides
CCAAAAAAAAAACCCCCCCCCACAAAAACACCCCCCCCCCCCCCCCCCCACCACCACCTCTGGCCATTCCTCAGCCCTGCCTGCTACCCGCTGGTGACACCTGTAGACAAAAAAATTACGCAGTGCTTAATATTGCATGGGCCATGCACAGTGGTGCGAGTAATCCAAAGTGAACTCCCTCAGAGCGCCGGCATTTACATGAAGTGAAGTCACTCTGAATCAATCACATCACCTGCACACCCAACACTACCCCCGTCAGTTCCTTCTCTCTTCCCCCACCCTCGACAGACACGCAGATACGCCTGCCTTGCAAACACAAACACAGCTTTAATCCAATGAGAGAATGTGAGAGGAACTTAGGGGAAGAGATGGAGAAAGACATCTTTAAGAAGGGAGTAAGAGTTTCCCCACTTTCCTCCGTCCCTGCGTCTCCAACATCTACCAAGCGTTGTGATAACTAAACTAAGTTCCCCTGTGTGTTTGAAAGGTTGTTTCGGGGTTGTTTGATTGGGCGTGTGAGGCGTGTCGGGGGTCGGGCCTTGGCCTGAATGGATCTGTACACCTGCTGGTCTGAATGTGTGAGAGTTCAGCCCTGTGTAGAGCCTTCCCCCGGCCCATCCCAGCTGGCAGGCAAGGTACCGCAACACTCAAACAGAGGATGGGGGGTTGAAGGGGTGCTGCCGGCCCAATGCCGTCAATTAGGTGACAGGCGGGAAAAATATGCATGACTTATTAATCAGCCTCAAAAAGCTCAAAGAGAGCACGTGAGCTCAGCATTGATAAAGCACTTGGGAGTTCTTGACTGATACTTGAGAGCATGACAGACTCACACACATGCATGTGCACCTGTGTGTGCATATGTCCTGAGTTCTGTCAAGGGTGTCGTTATCCATCACCGAGACTATTCTGTCACGAAAGACATCTTTTTATACTTTAGAGATGACCTCCCCTTAACCTTGATCCAACTGAAAACATTGCCAATAGGACAGAAATTTTTGTCATTGATTTGTTGCTTTAGTACAAAGTAAGACCTTTTTTTCAAGGTGAAGGAGAAGGAAAGGGACAGCTGAGTAAGAAGAAGAGGAAGAAGAATCAGGACCTTTCGGTCTTTATTGGTCATTCTCAGTACTTTCACATATGGGAATGAGATTTGTTCTCTGCATTTGACCAATCCTATGGTACATAGGAGCAGGGGGCAGCTATGTACACCACCCGGGGAGCAATTTGGGGTTAAGTGTCTTCCTCAAGGACACTTTGACATGTGGATAGATGGAGGTGGGGATCGAACCGCCAACCCTCCAGTGGACGACCCACTCTATCCACTAAGCTATTGCCACCCCAAGAGAAATGCAAGCATTTAAAAATGCTGGCCAATTATGATCCTTGTCCCTTGAGTGATGTGCATGATTTATGCTGCCCAGCAACTCAAATAAGGTACCCCCCCGCGTTAGGTTACAGGTGTCAGGAATCCTGAATGTGCGTGCAGCCACACAGAATAATATGCTATCTTCTCATTACTACAAGCCTTACTGTCATGCAAGCATGTCACCACAGGCTTGAAAATAAACCAGCATGTTCCCTGAAATTATAATAATGTATTATATGTACTCTAAAACTAAAACAAAAAAACATGAACTTGTCTGTGAACATGATTTCTGTCTGCGTCACGTCAGAGATTTACAAAATGTTAATGCAAATATGGAAGACAGATTCCCTGACAGATATTCATTTGTCTGTGCATGCTTTAAACGTAAGTGGCAAAACATTCAAAACACCTGCTGTGTTTTGTATCAATAAACTATAATCAAGGCAAACGGGGTGGCCATGTCTAGGAGGTCCAGAGATAAGACTTTCTAATTAATCTGCGGTGCTTTCCTGAGAGGCATTAGAGTGAGACATGTCATCACTCACCTCCCTTGCACGATCAGGCATGGCTGCCCTGGACTGTCCCTGCCCAGTGAAATACGCCTGAATCCCAGAATGAATATGCCTGGACTGTCCCTGCTCAGTGAATTGTGCCTGAATCCCAGAGTGAATGAATACAGTCACTCTGGGAGCCATCAATATTTGAGGAGAACATTCCCTTAAGCGCTAACATTCATTTGTCTCTGAGAGCTTCAATGAAAGGCACGTTGCACACAAGACAAGCCAATGAACGCCAGTATTAGAAAGGACAACACACATAGGAAGATTACATTTTAGGTCTACGGTATGGTCTGTGTTTAACAGGGTCTACGGTATGGTCTGTGTTTAACAGGGTCTACGGTATGGTCTGTGTTTAATAGGCTCTACGGTATGGTCTGTGTTTAATAGGGGCTACGGTATGGTCTGTGTTTAATAGGGGCTACGGTACACCAAATATTGGTGTAGGAAATGATCTGATCGCCAATTGGCACATGCTTAGTATTTAATGTCACAATGTGTAAGATCTTGAGCACCTCCTAGTGAGAAGGCAGGAGACTAAGAATTGAAAAAAAAAACTCAAAAACAGTGATCTGTCCACTCTTACTGGCTGTGCAAATGTGCCAAGTGGCAGTGTATATAGACTAGCTGGGTGCATGGGAGGGGCTTGGTGGGGGACAATAGTAGTAGGGAATGGGCAGGGAAAAGGCTCAGTTTCAGAACGGTATCTTGTGTTACTTTGGCTTTAGTTTCACTGCAAATCTTTGATCTAAACAAGGCTTAAGACAATTTTAGATCGATGGAGTGTTTCCCACAAGCAAAATAAAGTGAGAAAACAAAAATTCGTAAAAAAAATAATAATAAATGGCTTCCATGATTTGTATGCATTTCTCTGCATGTTTGTGTGTACCTGCTGGGTTCTTGTCCTTAACATGGGAAGTGAGGAGGGGGTAGAAGAAGTGAGGCCTTACAGGTAGCCCCTGCTCCTTCAGAACTTTCATTAGGGCCAAAGACATATCTGAAAAGTAGAAAATCACCTGTTAAATTGTTGTTGCAGGACCTGACAAGAATGTGTAGAATGTGTAAAAACAGAGCAAAACGGTAAAAACCTCAATTGTAGACTATATGTTGTTAAATTGGCAAAATAGTGGAGGACATTAAAGCAAGTGTAAGATCTTGAGAAACACGCCAGAGATAGCTAGATTTATCCAGTCCCACCCCTCCCCCTTCACTTCAGGATTTCCTCCAAAGTCATTCCCCAAAAACACTTCACTAGCTCACTAGCTTTAGCAATTGCCTGCCTAGCCTTGTGAAAGACATGGGCAATGAGTGCATGGGCATAGTGTGCTCAGATTGTCAAGTAAACAAACAGGTACGCCATTAAAACTTTTTATTCAGCCAAATAATTAGGCTTATGACAGGCCTACAGCCAACAGCATTTGATGAATTTATTGCTGTCGGGATGCAAAGAGAATTTCAACAAATACGACCAAAAAATGCTTCCAAAATAAATTGCCTACCCTTGCTTTAAATCGGCTTGTTGATCACGTAGTTGGTTACACTTTCCCGTTGTTGGAAAATAATGTACAATGGGGTACTGTTGTGGCCGAAGCAAGCACAGGTTGTTTCCAACTGCCAAAGTACATTCCTTTCCAAAAACGGGACAGCCTGGATTGGTTTGTTCCAGTTATGAATCAGTTACCAAATCGCATTATGATTTACATCGAAGCCATACTCAAAGCGGTTTTGGTTTGGTAACAACCAATTAGTTAACACCAGTGGGGTCTCCATGGAGACCAGGAAATCAGATAATAAATAATAAATCATGCCTGCCTTGCTTTTCTAACTAATGGCACAATTTACTTTATTATTTATTATTTATTTAAGTCTCTGAGGTGCATTAAGTGCAAACAAAATATTTAGAGGTATGCCTTTGTTAGTTTTGTCATCGTCATTTTGTTCCTGTGACTCAGCCAAACTTAGTTTCTGCAAGAAGTGTGCCGTCTTGCTTCGTCAGCTGAAATTCTAATATTCTTCTGCAGATTCTTCTTCTGAGATACAACTCCCAAAAGGTGACTTTTGAGACCGAATTGCCCCACGATACTTCTATATTTTTATATAAATTTTATTTAGTTGGTAAATGTGGCCTAAGTGGAATAATCCACTCAAAGGTGTTATTGGAAACGCACTTGGGTGGTGGAGCAGCAAAGAGGTGAGCTTCCTCTCCACCATCAAAGTACATTATTTTCCAATAACAGGACCATCGTGGGGGGTTATTTTTTGCACACCCTTGGAACTTTATAAACCATTCAGAATCAAGTATTCAATAATGCTTTGGTATGCAAAAATGTAATGGCCTTTTGACCTGTATCAAGTGTGTGTGTGTGTGTGCGCGCAGGTGTGTACCTGTCTTCCTGGTTTCGAGGGCACAAGACAGAGTGAAGTGCAGTGGTGTCGTATGAAGGTTAGACTCTTGCAGTTCCTTGCAGTAGCCGGCCATCTTCTCCACAGGCTGTGCATATTACATGTGCAAAATGAATGGCTATTGAGCTTTAAGTGTAGCGCACATAGAAATGTCATAGCCACCTGTGAGCTATTGTAAAGGGAGTGAAATAGCTGTTCTGGATGACTACATCTGCCTCTGTATGAGAATATTGTGATTTGAGAACCCTCCAGCCACATTTCTGGTCAATCAGAAATGTGTCGATTCCTCGAGCCAGATTGGTTCAGATATTCCATCTTGAGCAGAGAGTGAGGCGACGTAGGTGGGTTGTGCATTTTCATAATCAGGCTTGCTCTCTCTCTCCAACTCTCAAACTTGCCTAAAACAGCTTTAATACTTATTTTGTAAGAGGTTCTAGATATGTGTCCATATTGATGTACATTTACATGTCTAGGACACATGTAAGTATGTGCATGCATACCATGTTCATGTTGACGCAGTGTCTAAGGAAGAAGCTTCCCAGGCTGGGGGCGTCCGTGTTGGGGGCCTCCCCCTGCAGTGTGGGGAAGCTCTGGAGAATCCTGAAGGCTGTGTCCTCCATGCCCTGAGTGATCAGGCTCAGGCACAGGTTCATAGCATCTGCACACAAAACATGCTTGGTGTATAGCACGGCGAAAGGCTTTGTAAATAAAATAGGTTCTACCAGAAAGCTTTACATAGAGCATGCCATTCGTAAAACTAAATATTCAGGGACCACCACAAAAGAGTCCACTTGTATTGGCACCATTCTGAAAAAGCCAATAATAAATGTATTAACTATTTACATCAAAAATTGATGTAAATATAAAAAATGTGTGATTTATTAATTATGTTGATGACTATCTTCACTGTGTTCCATGGTGTATCTAATGCCTTGGAAATTCTTTTGTACCCTACTCCAGACGAATACCTTTCAATAATGAGATCCCTTTGATGCTTTGTAAGCACTTTGCTAAACATGGCTTTTGCTCCAAGATGCAACTAAGCAAATGTCAGGAAAGTCAGAGCGGGGCGGCCCCTAACCGTAGGGTCGGCGGTTCATTTACATTTACATTGAGGGCATTTAGCAGACGCTTTTATCCAAAGTGACTTACAAAGAGTACATTTGTCATAAGGTAAAACATTTAATTGCAGCTAATACAGTAAGAAAGTCACCAGAACAAGTTTCAAGCATTTCAATTGCTAGATTAACCATTGCTAGTATACAACATCTCTGACTAAGTGCCAAGTTACCAAGAGTGATCAAAGTGCTAACTTACAAAGAGCAATTAAAGTGCCAAGACGTACAACAAGTTACCAAGAGCGATCAAAGTGCAAAGTGGTTCCACATGTCGAACCCCACAAATGTACTGATTGAAAGTCGCTTTGGACAAAAGCGCCTGCTAAATGCCCCTTTACCCTCTTTACCCTTTATCTGTGACTAATCAGTCACTTTAACTGATTGCAGGTATGTACTGACTACTATTTGAATTGCAATTGAATGTGATTGCCTAATTCTGAATAGTCACATCCCCAATTGTAAGAGGATGTGCACACTTACGCAAACACAATATTTTTTCCCTCCTAAAAAGGACTTTAGTTTGTTTTTCCTACTGCCTTGTGTGGGATATAGGTCACATTATAGGTGGATGAAGTTCTGAAATGATTTGTCATGGTCTAATTTTTTGATGCCACAATAACCTGGCATTTAAACAGGGGTGTGTAGACCTGTCCACTGTATGTGAGTGAATACATGTATGCATGTACCTGGCACAAAGCCCCTGTCGTGCCTCATGAGCTCAGTCATCTCTGGGACGTGCTGCTGGTGTCCGGCTCTGGCCAGCGAGAAGATGACCTGCATCATGTCTCTGTGCAATAGACTGCAGTCAGCATTCTCAGCAACCTCAATAGTCTGGCACAGAGAGGTGGAAAGTGAAAAAGGGACAGAAGGGGAGGGCAATGGACGAAAGAATGGGTTGAATAGGTACAGAAGGTTGTTTGAACATTAAGAATTTGTGAATTTCCAATATATCGATTCACCGTGCACGTTTTATCAAATCGGTCTAGTCTAGTCTGTCATTATATTCATTTCTGTCAAAACTATAACATCATTGAATTGTCGTGAGTAAGCCTTTCAGTCATCACAACAGAAGAAGAATGAAATTAAATATTTGGCAAACACCATAAAGAGTCCACTTGTTTCGGCACCATTCTGAAAAGCCCCATAGCCTGCGCTCTGTATGAACACGCGTCATGCTACTGGCATGACGCGTGGCATGTCACTCTTTCATGCCATAGAAATTAACACTAAGGGCGGGGGGAAATCACACTTTCTTCAATAAGGGTCATTATCGTGTTGATTGTTGTTTATTGTCTATAGTTATTGTTTGTTGATCGTTTACTGTTGCGCACCAACCACCAACACAAAATCCTCGTAGGGCGCAAACCTACATGGCAATAAACATCTTTCTGACTTGCAGGTTTTCTTCTAAAGAAATGGTGTGTGGATGGTGAAGCTCCACCGTGAGCACACAGCCAAAACTAATAACTAGCAGAGGCCTTTGACAAAGGCAGTCTGTATGACAACCAAGCACTGGGAAATGGTAACAGAAACTTTACCTGGCCAAGGATATGATTCCCATAAAAATTTTACAATTTTCATTTCAGAAGATTGCGAAAAATTGTTGATCCACGGTACGAGATACCCAGCCACACATTTTTTGAATAAAACCATTAGAGAAAACAGGAGTAACATCTGATGTTTTTGCCAGTCTTCCCCAATCTTGTGAAATCTGAGATCTTTGCGAAAGTTCCACTCTACCTTGAAAACACGACTTCAAAGTGCTTTTTAGTATACTCTTAGACGTCACTATGAAGGCAAATTGGGAGAGTTGTGTGGAGCTCTGTCTGAGTCCAAGAGAGGGTTGTGCTTCTCGGACACTTAGTATAACGCCACGGTGTGAGTATACAACATCGCTAAATTCATCACAAAGTTGCCAAGGGTCGCAACCATGACAATCAATTGAGATAATATAAGTACACAACAACATATGTTCATGCGCTGCTAGTTCTAGTTCAGTTCATTCTTATTAAGGCATTAAAGGAAAACGCCACCGTTTTCCCTACTGAACTATGTTCCTTCATGATCTTAGACCAGTTGATAAACACCTCTCTCGCCTTCGTGCGTGCACTCAATCGCTCTGGCGCGCAGCACTACTTTGGTAGCATGTAGGTTGGCCCATTATATTCCTTAGGATCCAAACGGGGGTGAAGTTAGAAGCGACCAAGCACTTCCACATTTTCCCTAATTAAATACGGTTACGTGAGTAGTTACACGACCAAAGTATGGTTACACAAAATGAAACATGCCAATTTTCTAAGCGGATAAAAAGGATAACTATAATGTATGGCGGAATAACACCTGGGAGCACTTTGACGTCGGCGCAGTAATCCCCTGTTACTTCCGTCAATAGAACCAACGGGACCTGCACGCTGTCGCCTGCACTACCTGTAGTCGTTGGTTCTATGGTTATATAGTGCTTGGTCGCTTCTAACTTCACCCCCGTTTGGATCCTAAGGAATACAATGGGCCAAGCTACATGCTACCAAAGTAGTGCTGCGCGCCAGAGCGATTGAGTGCACGCACGAAGGCGAGAGAGGTGTTCATCAACTGGTCTAAGATCATGAAGGAACATAGTTCAGTAGGGAAAAACGGTGGCGTTTTCCTTTAACTTAAGTTAAATGTACCTTTATTGTAAAGTTTAACCCATTGATCCAGCTTTCCGTTCAACCCTTCCACAAATCCACGCAATCACAGCTCATACGACACCTGATTGGTTGGCCTGCCCAATTAGCATCTCCAGGCTCCCTTGTAGGACAGGCTTGTCCTACGCTAGCCATTACTTTTTGCAAACGTGAAACATTGCAAATATGTCAGATTTATACACTGGGATTCAAAATGATCATGCAAATGTCGCAAGTGCGACATGTCAGGTAATGTCGCAAAGTTAAAGCATCATTGGCCCTTAGAGATAATGCAATAGAGAAATAAGAGTAAAGCACAACATGCATCGCTCCAGTATTCTTCATTGAAACCGGCCTCAAGTTTTGGGGGAATTATTAATTGTTACTGGCTTGGACCTCAGATTATGTATGAAACATGATGAGTCAACACACACCTGCTTGATGCTGGTAATGTCTCCTTTTTCTGCATAGGCGTTGAGAAGTGCTACGTAAGTGTCAGGCCCGGGTTCGATTCCTGCTCCTCCCATCACAGTGAGGATGTTTTTAGCGCTTTCAATGTCACTGCGTTGTTGCACACAAGGAAGACATGATTTAGACCTTAGTTCCAATACATAGAAATGTAGATTAAGAAAATGTGCACTCACCCTGAGCGGGCGTGGCCTGTTACCAGGGAGTTGAAAACAGCTTCTGTGATTGCCAGATCTTTGCTCTTCATGAAACCCAAAATTGTGCTTAAAAGAACAATATAGGATTGCCAGTTAAAAAACACAAATACTTTTTCCTTCTGTAATATAAAAGTAACATCTTTACACCGGCCAGGTGGCTCACAGTGCTGCCTGAATGAAACACTTTACAAGGTTGAATGTATCCCTTACATATTCTAGGAAAATAAATATTGAAATTGTGGGAATAGACAGGCTTTTCGGGTTCAGGAAGTGTTCTCACCTGGCTCCCTCTATGTCTCCCTCTTGACAGTAGGCTGCAATCAATCGCTGGTAGGTTACCTGGACAATAAGACAATAAGTTATTTTCTGAATATTTTCTACACCATCCACGGCCCATGTTGGGCAAGAGATCAACATGGATGAAGACCAAAAATGGACATCATTAAAATACACCTTTTAAAACTATAACACGTTGGGTAAAGATCTGTCAAAATTAGCTTGAAGAGAGAGCTTGGAAAACCAGAGAGCACTACACCTATGCAACTCAGCATGCAATACATACTCTGTTGGGCAGGACATTGGCTGCCTCCATCTTGGCCAGGAAGTCAGTAGGAGAGAACTTGAACTCGTTCTGTAAGTACACCTTGAGCAAGGCGTTGTAGTGGCTGGCATCATACATGGCACCTGAGAAGAATAGGCCATCAACAGTAACTTCAGAGTCATAAAAGTTCCTAAAACCACCACAGGTAGGGATAGCAGCCCACTGGCACTGGTGAAAATTATTCTCTCCGTTGGTATTCTGTAGTGCATTTTTGCTGTTCTGCAAAATTAGGTACCAGATTATTTCTATAGTACACTGAAACACATTATTCACATGTATTTAAAATGTGTAATCTGTCACTTCTACACTCCATCGATGCAGGTATCACACGATCGGATGTGAATACATAGTCCAGCAGAATGGAGATCTGCGTCTCCGGAGACGTTCTATATTAACTACAGCGCCTCACAGACAGCTGTGGGAAACACTGGGTTCAAAAAAACATACACAAAGTGTAAGTGAACCCATTGTTTCAGTTCAACAGAGTTTAGAGATCTGAGAGTATTAAGGAGGGAGCCACATAACGACTCACGGCAACATTAAAACGTAATGACATGAATGACAATGTGACTAAATGTGACATGAATGAAACTATAAACATTAACTCATCCGTGAGCATGATTTTTGTCTGAGTCATGTCAGAGCTTTACAAATTTTTGACCACAAATATGGAAGACAACTGACTGATTCCCTCACAGAGATATGAATGTGTGTGCATGCAGCAAAAACAAATGTTGACACACACACACACACACACACACACACACACACACACACACAAGAAAGCAGTATACTCTGGAGTGTACTATAGACTTCATTACTGCTTCTACACCCTGGCTATATATATATTATTATTTATTGTTTTTCTTTATATATTTTTTAATAGTACCGTAACGTATCTGTTCAGTAAGATACTTGATAACTTACTGCTTATTTGAGGCTATATGATGTGTTGTACTATGTGAGCCTGTATTTGGACAGTCATACAATCATACAAAAAAAATACATCAATGATGGAAAGAAATTGCACAAGGCATGTTAGTGAATGTCACTGATTGTTTCATTTCATTTAGTTTTATGTGGCAGATTTTATACCCCAGTTATTTTAAACATAGGGAAGAAAAAGAAGGGTCATCATGACTGCAGTAAGTGGCATGCTCTCTTACCTAGCTCCTGCAGCTTCTCCCAGATGCGATGGGCAAGGTCAGTGCGTTCTGCCATAGGGATCTCTGGTAGCAGGGAGCCACAGCTACGCAGCAGGAGCAAGGCCTGATTCCCACTGGGGTGGCCTGCACACAGGTATTGTATGCACAATCATAGAAGTAAAACACTAAACAAGATAAAACTGAAATCAATAGAAGGGGTGTTTTCAATGTTGATCACACAGCTTTCAATAAATGAATGAAAGGTTTCATTTCTGTCTACAAAGCAACTAGTCCATTGGAGGGCAACGCCCCAAACAAACATATGTGCTGTTGAAGAGCAGAGGATGAAGGGTTGTCAATAGGAGGCGGGGACGACATGAATTGTCATAGATTTAATTAATTAATTAATCAATTACCCCACTACACAAATCTTACAGCCTTCGACCACACACACACCTGCTCGGCAGTTGTCGTGAAAGACGCGCAGCAGTAGTGTTTTGGTGACGCGGCCGGTCCTCCTCACGGAGCTGTCCAGCTTGGCCAGGGCCCAGTCGAACTGCTGGGCCTGCTTTGAACGTAAGCCAAGGCTGCCTTCCTGCTTCTGCTCCGTGGCCAGGGCATAACCTCGCACGCTGCCCGCCACATGGGGACATGCTTGTCTGTGGAGAGTAAGATCGATCATGAGGGAGTTGGAAAAGTGTAGAGTATGTGAAGGAGTGTAGTCGACCGTAAGCACAGAAGAACATGGACACATGAAAAGGTGCTGAAGTTAAGATTCAAGAGTTGTAAAGAGAGAAAGAGCAGGAAAGAGCAGGACGGAAACATTGTGAAACTAACAATTGGGGTCTTCTCGACTAAGATTTGCTTCTGATCATAGATACTTTATTCATCCTGAGGGAAATTTTAATTTCATCAAATCCTATTTGATTTTCTATATCTGCTGCCCAAAGATGCCACATTTGATGTAACTTGAGTGATTTAAACGCTTGACATGGTTTCCCACAGTTCTCTGAAGGAGCCACTGTGCCTCACTACAAGACCAACCGTCTCTACAAACAAATTCACTTTTCACCATATAACCACAATGTGTGCATTCATTCATGTCATCGGTATTCATTTTTACAGAAAATATAGCCTATTATTCTCCTCATATACTATAATATAGACAAATATAATATACCTTGATTAGTATAATACAGCTATGAAATCAAGCAGTGCCAGTCTCTGTGGAAACCGGTGTTTGATTATGCACAGTATTCACATTCGACCAGGACAAAAACCTAGCCTGATGACCATCCTAGTCTTCTCATCCCTGCCCACAGCAATTTCATGTGACGCCATCACAGTGCGCTGTTCAGTGGACACAGGGGATATAGAAGAATGGCAAAATAGTCTTTTCTGCCGAGAAACTCTGCTAGCGCATATTATTTTTTAATGGCTATTGAGTATTTCCGCAATAACTGAACTTGTATACGGCTATGTTTACTCTACTAATGTTAACGTTACGTTATCAAGGTGGTCCAGACTGATCCGTGGATGGTCTCCAGACTAGACAAATATGCATCAATAAAGACACTGTAGAAGCTTTTGACAGCTTTTTACATGTGAATGGTGTGTTTTAGCTTAAAGAACAAATGTGGAACCATTCCAATGATTCAAAACTGCCTTTAATCATCTTTAATGGTTTTGAGGGTTTTATTTCCTTGATATGGTGTAGTAGTTATGGTGTAGGTAGTTACTAATGGCATAGAATGTGCTGTGTTAAAAAGAAAAGGATTGGCTAATGCCACTGCCATTACACTAAGTGGTTATCAAACAAACAATGAAGGCATTTCTTGAAAGGAAAACTTAACATAGCAAGGCTTTTGAAAATTTGAATTGTCGAAGATTCGAGGTCACCCCTGCTAAACAACCCAAAAAACCTTCAGTCACGAATAGCTGACGGATGGCTATAGCACTTGCATATGACACAAACATGATTGCTCTACAATATTACCTATGACACCTTTAAGAGACGA
This sequence comes from Phycis blennoides, assembly GCA_900302315.1. Classification (NCBI taxonomy): domain Eukaryota; kingdom Metazoa; phylum Chordata; class Actinopteri; order Gadiformes; family Phycidae; genus Phycis; species Phycis blennoides. Next base: position 15,740 of record OMKI01005834.1, read on the forward strand.
TCAAAAAAGAGATTCTGTAAACATTTGTCCAAATAGGCAAACCAAGATATCACTACTCTAAATTGGTTTAACACTATGGTTTTGCTTAATACTTTGATTATAAAAATGTATACCTGGCAACGGTAAAATTATATTTCGCAGACAATCCTTCTGCCTGTCAAATGCACTTCACCAATAGCATTGCATGAGCAAGCCACTAGATTGAACGTCACATTCTATTTACTAATGAACAGACAACTAATGCTTGTTGTTATGTACCAATGAGTTGACCCCATCATGGCATCGTGCTCAAGGGCACTGATGTTCTAACCAAAAACCTTCTCGGATGACAGTAGCCTTAATCACTTGAGGGGAAAATAATAAAAACAAATGTGTGTGTGTGTGTGTATATATACATATAATTACACAATGTTTTTTCTTTATGATGTCCTATAGCGATACAGTTCAAATAGGATTACACAAGGTTTACCATATAAGAATTAACGTACGTGTATGCAATACTGGTGACAGCTACGACCACATATTTCCACTAATATTACTGTAAGTGCCTATCAACACAAGGCTACTAAACAAATGCCACAGCGTAGCCGTAATTGACCCTCAATGACATGGACTCACGATAACGCGTGGACTACACAGCTAGCAGCGCTAACAGAGGGCATCATACCTGGGCACATTTTCTGAACAACGAGTGAACTGTCTGGAACCAACAGCACCTCTTAGGCCATCAATAGCTCCACTGTATAGGCGACTCAGTGGCGGTCCAATTCTTTTTGTCCCGGTTATTTTCAGTACGCCAGAAGGCGAGAAATTAAGTAACCGGCCTGATCTCAACAGCGCAGCCATGTTTTCGTCGCAGCATGGAAAGACATCCGTGACACGTGACCAGTCAAAGCACAGGGGCCAGACCATTTTCAGTTTTATGGGGTTTCAAAACGTTTCTAAAACGGTAGTTTTGAATCAATATATATGTATACAAGATCGTTACTATACCTTAAATGTTGAATTTATTACATTATGTATGGAAGATGTATACAAAAAATATAGCTTTATATGAAAATAAAACAATACCGTCATACTAGGCGGCGGGTATTAATGACGTCATCCTAAAGCCAGCACGCTTTCCCAAAGCTTCATTTTAATCAAGGGGAGACCGCAGTGTTAGTATCTCACATGGTTCGTCATATAATATTTATATGGTCAGGGCCTACATTATCGCATAGTTCTTATGAAAACCCACTTAAGATTTATACAATTAATATAATTTATTTCACAAGAAGGCATGTTTATTTTTTATTGAACCATTTTAAACACATAAAAACATGTTTTAAAAATATCTGACAACTGAAATCAATTTAATTCTTTAATCAAGGTGCTATTGATGTTCCTCTTTTCTTTCTTCCAGATATCCTCAACAGCTGTCTTTTCTTTTTCCAGGGATTCTCTTCGATCTGTCCTTGCACTGTGCTCCAGCCAAAGCCCAACGGCCAATGTACGCAACTGTTGGCCATTTTCAGATACCCAGGACTGATAGAATTTACATTTCTTCCCTATGAGAAAATACTTGTGCCTCTTTTCCTCCATCTCAACATCTCTCAGGGTGGCTTTGGCCTTTGACAGCACTGATCGAAGTTGACTTAAGGCTGCCAGACAGTATCCCACAGCATCCAGTCGATTTCTTCCAGTCAAAATGTGAGCAACAGCCGCAACTGCCCTATCTTTAGCATAGGGATCTTCCCTGTCAAAGTAGCCCCCTGCCAAAATGGCAGCCTCCCCAGATTCTAGGGCTTGATTAAGGGTTTCAAAAATCTTGTTTGAGTTCAAGGCTTCAGATACATCTAGGATTGTATCACAGACTTCATTGTTCAATGAATCAACGTCACCGTTAAACAAGGTCAGAGTAAAGGTATAGCCAAAAAGGGCATTCACCAATCCATAGCAAACAAGAGGAGATGCATTAGAAGATATAGAACTAAGCTTTAGGATCTTGCCAGAAATTGGAGGTACTGTGGAAGCTAGTACGATCGAGTGTTCATCTCTGCTAATTTGCCCTTTCTTTTTGTTTTTAGTGGATTTCATCTGAATCAGAACTGGTTCTAAAACTTTATTATCTTTGATATGATCTAATCCCGCTTTGGTATTTAGGGTTTTGTCACAGCTGGAAGCCCCCACTATCTGTCCATCTATGTTCTCCTCCTCCCCCAACACCTCCACCATGAACCCCCTTCCCTTTTCATGCACCTCCCACCATGGCCTCCAAAGGGGCACCAGCTGCTCCAGACCCTTGCCCTTCATCAAATCTGCAAACCTCTCTTTCTCCTGGCTATTCAGAAGTTCCCACATTGCCTCCTCAGAAAGCAAGTCGATATCTAACCCAGACAAGTCCTGCTCTTCCTCAGGCTCCTCAGTTATGTCTCCAACACTGTCTGCAGCCAGCAGCTCCGCATTTCCATCATCACTTCTGTCAATTTCTTCAAGTCTTCTTAAAATACCTTCTATTTCTGCCACGTCACCTGGCCCTGACTGCTGAAACTCTGCTAACCTAGAAAGCAGCTCCAATACCTCAACCTGTCCATGTCCATGAACTTCTGAGTCTAAACCAACCTCTCGCACAACACCCCCCATCCCTCCATCGGTCCTATCTGCCTTCTGTTTCAGTCCAAGGAGAATGTCCTGCATCTCCCTTCTCCTGCCTGCTGCTGACTCCCCTGTGTTCTTCAACTCCTGTAAAACAGACTGTTTGTAGAACTCCTCAGAACACAAGATATGATCCGGACTCCGATAGCACGAAAGGGAACAGTAAGGCACGTTGCATCGAGGGCATGTGTAGCACGAAGGCTTAGACTTGCACAACCTGCACACTGTGCCTTTGTTTGTGTTACTTCCATCATTAGTCAGTTCATCTTGGTGCTGATGCGTGCTTGCAGGTGTGAGAAATTCTTGGTTGCTGCATGTCTTTCTGGAAGGGAGAAGAATCCCATCGTTGCATACGGTCTCAGGTTCAGAATCCATCAATGTGCCCTCTTCTTTGGGACCAATGTCCGTCAGAAGGCTCCGTACAGAAACAGGAAGCCTTTTCCTTAGAAGATTATTCATTTTGGTTGGAATTTTAAAGCAGGAACCTGGGGAAAACAGTGAATATAAATTGGAGTCAACCAATCCTGAACATTTATATTCTGTAGGCTAGGCCTACTTATTGGGTTATTTTGGGTGGGCAAGTCAAAGGTCATTCACTGCTCTCTCAATGGTCTACAAACTGTAAGATTCAGCATTATAAAAACAATCACATGGCCACGAATATATTTTGGATCGACAGAGGCAATTGCATAGAAATCGTAATTATTTTTCTGACGTAAACTAATCCTCGGTTGTGTGACAAACACAATACACCGACTGTGCGTATCTGTACAGTTAACAAGCCATACAATTACCTATAGGATGATATTCACTGCGTACTATCTAATTATTCGGCATCTTATAATAATATTTACCAGATATTTATGGACCACAAGGTATCGTTTGTGATTGCTTGACTCGACATAAATACGTACGTCGCTGTTTGATGACATCACTTGGAGATCTGTCCGCGTGCCGGGATCTCGTAGAAGTGCTTCCTCCCCAGGAAGGTTCCTAACAGGAAGTGACGCGGAGGACTTGAAGCGGCGGTCATGACGAGCATCTAAATACTAAAAAAGGGCATGGAGGACGCATTGAGCCACGGAAAGAAATAATGAACGTTTAATAATATATCATTGTAAAGAATGTTTTAATAAAGAACAGGTAAAGCAAGTATTAAATATATATTTTATGGAACATTAACTAAAGCAGTTGAGGAAAAAAAAACATTAAATCGACAATTAAAATAGATAGGCCTACTTTATAGCTGGGTTTATAAAAACGTCATTAAACTGCTTTTACTAGAGACATTTGAAAACGTTCTTTATAAAACAATGCATTTAATGATTTAAATGAGCCAATTCATAATGGCGACACAAAAAAGGTATAGTAAGAGTTGTTATTCAGTCTGTTATTCTGTTATTCAGTTTTGTGAATAACAGATAACTCTGATGTCTCTGAAAACGACACCCGACTCATCGCACATCCTACATAACAATTAAATAATACTTGCATAAATCTCAAACGTCATTATGACTGCGAATTGCATGACGTTGCTTATGCGATGCTTCCCACTGAATATTGGCCAAGGGCAAAGCATTTTGAATGTTAGCAGATGCAGCTGGTTGCTGTTGTAGATAAGATAGTTTGAAAATGCCAGGAAATAGAAAGTGCTTATCAATCTCAATTTATTTACTCTTTAAATTACTCAATTATTAGACATTCATTAATCATTTCCAAGGCACAATTCGTTCTCCAAAGTGTGTGTCGTTGTCAGTGAGATCACTGCCGATATCTAATTCAGTCACAGATGTCCACACCTGTCATCTCCAGCCCATCAATTAGTCATCGATCAACGACAAGCCTCATTCCCCTTCTCCCCAGCAACAAACCCTGGTTTATTCATCATACCACCATCGTCTGGGTCTGCCTTTGGGTCTGTACTTTCCGATCGTAACAGAACAATCTGGCCAACATGGACTCAGTGGATGGCAATTCCCTCCTATGGGTTATGAACTTTTCAGAACGGTATCGGAGAACTCTCTGTTCTCCGATACCTATCTAGCAATCTGGGCGGCAGTAGCTCAGTGTGTAGAGCGGGTGGACAGAGCGGGTCGTCCACTAACCGTAGGGTCGGCGGTTCAATCCCCTTGAGCCCCCTCCAACTGTCCACATGTCGAACCTTCACAAATGTACTGATTGTAAGTCGCTTTGGACAAAAGCATCTGTTAAATGCCCCTTTACCCTTTAGCATTCTAGACTCTCATTTCTCTAGCCATTAGGCTAGATAATCACCTCTGTGAATGCTGTAGAGATGAATCGTCTCCTTCCAAACCTCTGAGCACCATCTAGTTCTAGTCTCCATCTCCGCAGCAGAGAACCCATGTAACTCGGTAGAGCTCACCTCAGAGTACTCAGAACTCAGAAGATGGTTATTGCCAAGTAGGTTTGCACCTACGAGGAATTTGTCTTGGTGGTTCGTGTGCAACAGTGAACAATCAGTGATCAACAATAACAATAGACAATACAAACAACAAGCAACAGGATGGGGGGCCTGGTAGATTAATAAGTAGGTTGAGGTAGTAAGTGTTTTAAAGTGTTTTTCAGTGTTATAGAGTGCAGTTGTGCATTAGTGCATCAGGAATTAGAAACAGTTTTATTGCCAGAAAAAAAAAATGATAAATAGAAATTGTTAAAAGTTATACAATATGTAAAAATTCCACATTATTGTAAAGCCTGCAGTAAAGTTCAAGGGCGGTGGAGGTATTGAGTGCAAAGAGTCAGTGAGGGTCAGTGGGGGAGGGGGGGGTCCCGGGACTTAATCATGATCCCAACTGCAGCAGGGAAGAAGCTGTTCATGTGGCGGGAGGTTTTGGTCCTGATGGACCGCAGCCTCCTGCCAGAGGGGAGAGCGTCAGAGAGTCTCACTCGGCAGGCCGAACGCCTTCAGAGGATGAAGGAGGGGTTGTGCATTTACAGCGGCCATTTCTTAGTCTTCTGCCCACCTCTGCCCAAGAGGAAGCTCACCAGTGAGAGTGGGGACCCTAGTGAGTAAGAACACATTCATCAACGCCAGCATTTCAGTTGAACCACTCGCCCCTGGACACCCACGGCCTCAATCGAAAGCTCCTCACCTGTGTCACTTATGTTACTGCTCCTCATCCTATCCGGTAATCACCGTGAGTCCTTCCAATACCATGTCATCTCCTCCCCTCATATCCCATTGGTCCTTGGTCAACCCTGGTTGAGGTTACATAATCTCAATTGTGATGGCAAGGTCCAGAGGGTCCAGAGCTAAAGCTCTTTTTGTCATAAGAAGGTGAAACATTTCATTGCTGTTAATACAGTAAGCAAGTCACCAGAACAAGTTTCAAGCATTTCAATTGCTAGGTGAACCATTGCTAATATACAACATATCTGGCTAAGTGCCAAGTTACAAAGAGCAATTAGAAAGTGCCAAGACGTACAACATACAAGAGCATGAGGGTAGGGATTTTGTGTGTGTATGTGTGTGTGTGTGTGTGTGTGTGTGCGCGCAACTGCAGTCTCCCTGTGATGAATCACAACGGCGTTCGCTCTAATAGTCCCCAGGTGACGTGCATTAGCCCGGCGTTGACTTTGTGAACTTCATTAGACATCCGGGGCTTCGGTCTCGCAGCGTGTCCTTCAAACAGAGGGGTCAGCGTCCTGATCTGACGGCAGAGCCGACCCCGGGGGTGTCAATTGAGTTACCCTCGACACAATAAACTGATTTGCCCGGAATGAAGACCTTCCCTGAAAGGAAATCCAATGGGACAACCTTGTACTTCCGAGTTCCTCGTCGATATTTTTGCGGTGTATTATTTTGCAGAGTTGCATAATGGATCCCTGCTGCTCTTTGGTTACACCACTGTGGCAGTCTGTGGACCTGACTCGGGGGGGGGGGGGCGGGGGCGGCCCACCCCCCCCCCCCCCCTGCCCCCTTTT
>OMKI01005847.1:4225-16625 GCA_900302315.1 Phycis blennoides
CACCGCAAATGAGTCCACATGCGTGTCTGCCTCACACACACACACACACACACACACACACACACACACACACACACACACACACACACACACACACACACACACACACACACACACACACACACACACACACACACACACACACACACAATGTGGCTCATGTGTTATTGCAGCGGAGGCAGTGGCGTTATGATATGGATAATATAAATTTATGTATTCCTCGACCACACAGCCGCTGCAGCACAGATGACTTGGCAAAGGCTCCGGCGGGCCGCGGGGACGGGCCGGTGTTCTCGCAGCATGACGTTAGCGCCGCTGTCAGGGATTCCACTCCCACGGGGGCTGGTGGCGCTAACCATTCCACACGCTATTGGCCCCGTCCATCACAGACGAACAAGTGTCCTGCCTACGCTAACTTAAAGCCGTGAAGAGTCTCCCCTCGTGTCCAAAACAAGCATTGTATATACTTAAAAAAAAAAAAGATTAAGGGTTTCATGGACGGCGACAACGGGCAGAAACCGCAGGTCGTTCCTTTTGTTTCACACAATTAGGGCGCCGGGCCCCGTCCATTTAACGGCTGCTAATTGTTATCGTAAAACCTGATTGGCTCAGGCAGCTTCCTGCGTTGGTGGAGCGGGGCCGTCCGCGTGGGCCTCTGGGGCTTGGCGTTCCTGGCCAGTGACTCCCAGGGTCTGCAAGGAGGGCTTCGCCTCAGCGGGCTTCGGTGTGCCCGGGATAATTAAAGTGTTTTGTTATCGCCGGGGGGGGGGGGGCGACGGTTGACATTCATACACAAAACCTTTGACTGTATATTATGAGGGTTTGATTATGAAGCAACCCCACAGCATAGAGTTGATGTGAAAAGATTGGGAACAGACTAAGCGCTAAAGTGGACAGCTGCAGCCTGAGGTTGTGATCAAAGTTTCCATGGCGCTGAGAAGGTCATGCACCAGGCCCACATGTCATTCCTTGAGAAGTCAACAAGATACCAAATTGGATCCATCTCTTGTGGCAAGCACAAAAATGTTATCCCCCCATGAATAACCACAAGTCACTTTAAATAAACCATGTGATATTCCAAAAATGTGACTCATGAAAGTTCAGCCTAATTACAGAAAAAGAAGACATCCAATTATTGCAATAACATGACAATCAAATACAATAACATGTGAATGAGAATATCAGGATGAGTGAGTGAGTCGTGAAGGAGTGAGAGGCTGACAATGTGCACATTAACTGTTACTTCTTTTCAACAAAAACATGCGCTGGAGAGCAGAGAGGGCCCTCGCGACAATGAGGACCTGGCCATGCACCAAGCCACCCTGGGAGATGTAGTCAGAGAGGGAGCGCAGGGGGAAAAAAGGACTTTCACTCCACTCTTCACCATAGAAGGACGTATTAAAAAACCAAAAATATATCAACCCAAACCCGGGCCTTTCAACGCCGGGCAATAAACTCTTCCGTCAAACATTAATGGCCAGTGTGCGTAAAAGACGGCGTGAATCACACAGAGAAACCGCAGGCATGCAGTTCAAACAAAAGGGTGTGCCATTAGGGTTTTCTTGTGTGTTTTCTGAAGTTGGTCTCGCCGGCCAGCGCGCGAGGTAAACAGCACCTTCGGAGACCCCCCCCCCCCCCAGCAAGCTGCAGCGCTGCGCTGCCCCGGCCCCTGTCATTACAGAAGGCCAAGGACGAACGAGTGAGAAGGAGGCAAATCCTACGGGGCAGGCCGCTGTGTGCAGGCTATAGCCCATGGTGTGTGTGTGTGTGTGTGTGTGTGTGTGTGTGTGTGTGTGCTTGTGTGCTTGTGTGCGTGTGCGTGTGTGTGTGTTCGCAGCTGCGCTGACATCATCTTCTCGAACGGCCCCAGAATCCCAATATGATTTACCGTTACATAACGCCGTATTGTTCCAATAAAGGCTGGCTGAGCGCGGGGCAGCGCCGGGGCCGGACCACGCAGAGTACCCCCGGATCGTCGTGATGTCACTTCCTCTCAGCAGAGATACAGGCGCGCTTCCTGGTTGATGGGGATGTATTCGGGGAGTTGACTGACCGGTCTGACCTCGTCGACATGGCGCAAGAAATTGAATAATCCCTATTTTTCCCCAGAGGCGTGGACGGAAATAAATAATGGTAGGTGGGGTTGTGCCTGCCCTGGCAATTTACGTTTTAGTGTTTCATTTAATAATGAGGGTTAATGGTTGTGAAATGTAAAGACACTAAAAATAGGACGGGATGACGGAATGTATATTGGACTGTCTCCCAGACGAAGCCGGAGTCTGGCAAGAATCACACAGTTACTAAATATCCACAACAGGCCGACCCGAGTATGTATATATTCACAGGCGGACACGTGACTGGTGTATAGACGCACATAGACATGCACACACAAGAAAAAACACCCGAGCCTGACTGCAAGGCAATGAGCTAGCGTTTGAAAACAGCTTTGCGAGTTGACTTTTGAACCAAAAGATCAACGCACCACAGGCTAAAACAAAGGGGCCAAAAAAGAACCTCAGATAACTATATTCCTTGTTTTTTCAAGGAGGCATATTTTTCCTGATTAACTTGATGGAGCTAGCCAATCAAAATAAAATTTCAGCGAGTTTCCAGTCCAATTTCTGAAACTAAAAGTAAACACTGATCCCAGTCTGTAAATTGTGTTTGAGGTTCTCCAAATAAAACAATACCTGATAAATTGCAAAATTTTGTTAATCCCATATGTATACAGGCCACTATAACTGGCCCGGTAGGTCTTGGTTATCCCTGCCATGCAAAATGTGTAACATTTTACAACAAGTATGATGTTGATGTTGATTGTAATTGATTGTATGCTGCTGTCTTGGCCAGGTCTCTCTTGTAACGCAGATGTTAAATCTCAAAGAGACCAAACAGGTTAAATTAAGGTTGAAAAAAATAAATAAAAATAAAAATAATATCTATCTATACATCTATATATATATATATATACATGTCTACATAAATTATAAATACATACAATGACATATGTATGTGATGACCTATGTATGACAATGACTTTTCTTTGTATCCTATGCATCTCCTACGGTCCCACAAGCCTTGGTCCTGTGAGACAAAGCCGGAGAGGACACATGAACACATCATCCTAGAGACCAGGACTCACATCGTCGTCAGAGGACGGGGCCCGCAGCGTGAGCGGGACGACGGCCTGAGCGGGGGCGATGGGGGCCGCCCTGTCCTGGCCCAGCGCGGGCAGGGTGACCACGTGACCCGGGAGGGCCTGCGTCGTCTGGATCTGCAGCACTTGGCCCGGCTGTGGCAGCACCACGCGGTGTCCTGTGGGAAGAATACACAAAGAAAACACTCCGATTACAGGCGGCTGCCACTGCTCTGCGTAAACACTTGTGGCGTGTGTGTTTAAATCCTGCCCGGGTTTGGAGATTTTATCCAACAACAACAAACAAGTCTCCATTTTGGAAACGCTTTCATCCAAAGCAGCTTCCAGTATATTTTAGATACAAGCCATTAAGGAGCGGGTAGGGAATAGAGCATCTCGCTTGAAAGCTACCATGTCTAAGAATCAGAACTTCCTTCTCATTACTGGGTCCTTTGGCCACTAAGTGAACTGCATCCTGCTGGGGCTCGCACATTCAGAGACCCGGAGTGCGAGCTCCGAGGGTTGAGACGATAACAATGATAAACAAATGTTAGTTATAATCATAAATAAACATACAGGTGCTGACAAAGTGATGAAAAAAGCTATATGTTTGCCATTAACAGCATTTAGACGTCACTTCCTTCTCCCCGCCAAACCTCCCCCCGTTCAAATATATTGGAACTCAGCCCGCAGGCTGTACTACGCAACAGAGAGAGGAAGGTAAGGTCAGGGAAGGTCTCATTTGTTGAGCGGAATGACTACCTGTTCATATGTTTTGGTAGGATCAGCTAGAAGCCCTGACTCCTGAAGCAGCCTGTTCTCTGCAGATGGTACGGAGCATCATCTCCAACCCCTTTGCCTGGTGACCTACATAAACCTCTGGGGTTTTACAGTTTGACTGCCGGTGCTCAAGGTGCAGGTGGAGAAATGTTTACTGTGATGTGCCCACCCCCCCACTCCCAACACACACACACAGACAAACACACATTCCACACAAAACACACACATTCCTCTCATCCCAGTATATGTACGCCTTTGTACAGAAGACGGCAACAACCAAATACCATGCCTGGATAAAAAAATGGGGGAATATGCACTGTTGCAGTAAGTCACAGCGGGGATTGTAGCCACCAGCCGCTACCATGGGCTAGCATAACACGGGCTTCCTTTAAGTATACCTCCAGAGAGCTGGTGCCAGGAACCATCCTTCGTTATCTGCCCCATCAGGCTCCACTTTTAATACCAAACAACCTGTCAACACTAATGGTGTGGAGGCGCTGGTGGGCCACTATAAAGAATGTGTGTGTGTGTGTGTGTGTGTGTGTGTGTGTGTGTGTGTGTGTGTGTGTGTGTGTGTGTGTGTGTGTGTGTGTGTGTGTGTGTGTGTGTGTGTGTGTGTTGCAGGCTCAACGTCCCTCCAGCAGACTTGATGCCACTCACAGATCTGGTCTAAAGTGGGACACTGAGCAAAGAGATACGAGCCAGAGACTCAAAACGACCCACTAAGAAAACATCGTGTTTTGGACTTGGGTGCGTGTACGCGAGCTGCCAGAGCAAACTATGTTCCCAGTTTACAATGTTTCTCACCCCTCCCAAGACAGCTCTCTCATCTGCCATTGATCCCAACTCTCGCAGCGTGTCCAGACCGGGTGTCTTGCACTCAGATGTAAGGAGATTGTGTCAGAGTCAGAGTGTCAGATAGAGTCGTACCTGCCATTCGTGTGGTCAGATCCATTTGTACAGACTAAACCTGCACAACCCCTTGATTGACCTGATTTCCATAGAACCGGCTGGTACACAAAGAATAAACTACTTCTTTTGGTGCAGACTAAGCGGGCCGGCTGGCTCCAGATGTGGCTAGGTTGTGCTGCCGAGCAGCCATCTACTCCACCTAAAAATGAGTTTGGTCAGTTTTCTGCGTCATACGAACACACATTAAATACGCATTGTTGAATGTCTTGAGTGGAGAGGTGGTGGGTCTCCATGGTTACACGTCAATACAACACTGACATGATGATGATGCGTTCATCTGCTTATTTAGCTGGTTTCTTTGATCTGTGGTCATTTTGGTTGCTCATCTCGAACCATTGTGTTTGCTGGAGCACTGTTGTGACTGAGCTGGTTCATCTAGTTTTGGCATAGTGTCAGGATTTGTGAGAGTAACTTATAACACAAGTGATAAGGGGAACACAAGTGATACCCTACACTGGTCTGAAATACAAAACCAAAAACACAAATGTACAAGTAATTCATAGATGTTCTCATCAATGACTGATCCATTACTGTGGAACAAAATACTGAAATGTTTAGAGGTGGAATCTAAAAGTAAGCAGTGATAGAATATCCTCATGTTCGTGGTGCCATATAGTACAAGTACAAACTCAAGCAATTTCCCTCTGGGATCATTAAAGTATTTCTGTCTGTCTGTCTGGCTAGTATTACAAAACACGGAAACTTCTGCAAATCTCAGTCTACCCTACAAAACTATATGGGTGTAGTGCCATCTTCTGGTGAATTCTAATATATCTATTGAGGTTTTGCAAGTAAAATCAAGGCTAAAATTAACACAACCAGAATTCTACATGATGACATCCTTCTTTGACGAGCGAAATTCCATCCACGACGACCATCACGCAGACAGCAGTGTGGTCTGATGCAATGAGGTGTGGGTCGGCTGCAATGAGTTGCAATGTGGCGCAGTGCACACTCTAACCTGTGAGGGGCGCTGGTTGGATGTTTACTGGCGCTGGTTTGACAACGGGCAGCACGGTGGTCTGCAGGGGCTGGATGATGATGGTGTTGGCCTGCAGGGGCGCTGTTGCGTGGGTCAGGCTGAGAGCTGTGATCATGGGCTTGGGCTGGATCGAGACTTTTGGGCTCAGCTGGATGGGTCGCTTCACCGGCTGAGCCGGTTTGGCTAAGAGAAGGATGCATAATAAATACAGAAGCACTGTGTTTTGGAGAAGGGCGTAGACGGAATAGGAGCCAACATGTACACATGTATATGCATATGCATTTTGTGGTTTTCGACTGCAAGGCCGACATGCCAGAGTGTGACGGGTGAGGAAATGAGTCAGAAGAGTCATGCATGGAGTGTTTCTTTCTTTTTGGTGTTGAAGGAGATGAGCATGGGTTTTTGTCAGTAGAACAATATTATAAATTTTGCTTTAATTGACTACATTACTGTTCATTGTCATTGTCAATGTATTTCCTGAGCAGCAAAAGAGGCTGCCCCCCAAGGACAAGAGAGTAAAAGTGCCGGTGTACAACAAAGATGTGTGTTTTCCCCTCAGTACCTCGTGGTGTCAGGCTGGTCCTCTTTGGAGCTCTCTTGGCTGGCGGTGGGGCCTCATAGAAGCCACTGGAGTCCGAGCAGACGGAGACGGGAGAGGGCTGGGAGTGGGGAGACAGCGCCTCCTCCTGGGCACGAAGCACAAAATGGGAGTTTAGCCGCGGTTACATTTTCAGCTACGTGCTCACTACAGGAGGGCCCCATCGTGAACAGCATGGTCTGTACGCATGATGTGGACGTGTGGACGCACTATAGTGTAACGTGCGTGTATATATAACCACAAGTCTCTGAATAGTGCCGTTCGCTAATGCTTTGTGCAACGTTAGGAGTAGGACTGCTGTTTGTGAGTGGCGTCTTCCTGACAACTCTAGCACATTGTTCACACGTCAGCAATGACAATTCTATTCATCATTTGAATTATCTGTGTTGACTTGAACAGTCTAATTCTTACCAAAATGCAGTTGGGTACAACAATAGGGTAACAACTGTGTGATAATATATTGAGAAATATTTGAGGAGCATTCACCACTATTGAAAGGGCATTATATAGGGGTCAAAATAAAAGGTGCCACCTTATTCTTTGTGTAGGATATGCCATTAAAGAAACATCTGTCCGGACAATTATGCTAATGCTGCCGAGGTTGTCAGCACCTATTTTTAAAGGGAGTAGGTGGAGCATTGAACAGACAGACAGTGAATAATTAGTTTGACAAGGTGTTTGAGGCCTTTGTTAATAAGCCTCTCAGGTGTGTGTGAGTGTTTTTGTGAGGCTGTGCATATCTCAAGGCACAATGCCAGCGAATTAGCTAGAATTTTCCGGCACCATCTGGAGCTAGCTCCCGTTGTTGACTGTGTGCCAAAACCGGCGCATACAAATAAACTCGACCACCGAGCACCCGACAATGAACCAAACAAAACAACACCGTTTTTACCAACCAGATCTCCCCGTTGCTAAATTCCTTCTAAAAAATACGTGCTTTTCGGGAGACGGCGGCGGCACAACGCGGACGCACATCGGCGGGATAATGACTTACGAAGACGGAACACGGGGACAGGGCTTCCACTGAGGCTGGAGAGGGGACGGAGCTCAGGGTGTAGGCGGGCGACAGAGAGTTCACACTCACCGCACCATCTGGAGGCACAAGGACACACGGAAACGCACGTGAGGGGACTAGCAAGCTGGCGAGGACACCGACCCCAGGGGCAGCGCGCGACTTTACCGGGCGGCGCTCTGCCGGAGGGACCTCGAGAGTTTGCCGAAAAGTGACATTGAAAGACAAACAACTACATAGCGTGAAGTTTGGACGCGGACGGGGGCTTTAACTGAATGATAATGAGTGTAAGCCAGAACAACTGAGCGGGAGCCCTGAGGCTTCTGCGCCTTCCGTAGGGGGAACAGGTGAAATAGAGTTCAGACTCCGTTGCTCGACCAGAGCCTGTGCACATTCTTTATAGATTCTGTGTTCCATACACCATCATCATTTCTTTATTTAAGATGTATTTGGCAGGGACAGTACACATGTATCATCACTTTAGTTCATTGTAAATATGTCAGAGCGAGCCCAGAGGCTAATTTACATCTGTATTCCTTGGACATTACAGTTAAAAAAAAAATAAAGTTAAATGACAACAGTACATTAAGTTAGTTGGTTAGCAGTATAGCAGCAATACCCTTTTTACCATGCCATGCCCATGTAAACAATGCAATCAGTGCAATTATAGTTAAACTGATTGTATGGTAATACAATGTATGTAAACGCGTAAGAAGACACAAATACGATGTCAGGTTGATTAATAATAATAAATGCCTGGGTGAGCTAATCAATTAGATGCTATGTTCCACAGAACATCACTGAGGAAAGGAAAACTGTGAAATCCATACCTCAAGCCAAATTCTCAACATCTCCAATAGACTTACTCAGGACTTGTTGAAACTAAAGGACTTCTCAAGCAGAGGCCAGATGTTAGCAGATCATGAGCTGTGTTAACCTACCTGTGCAGGCGCTGCCTACCCCAGCTGTATTCCAGGGAGTCAGATCAAGGTCAAGGTCAAAGTCCAAGTCCAAGCCAGGTGAGTCTGCATCCTATGTAAACACACACAAATGTATTCAAAAGTGGACACCAACCAAAGCATTGCAGAAGGAGTCATACCAAGGTTTTCCAAGATCATGGATTTACTGCATTCAACTTCAAAGTTCTTTTATAATACAGTTATGTGTGCCTTGTACAGCATTATGTCAACATATTAGAGGTACCTGGCATACTGAATCAGTATTATTAACTCAGCAACAAGCAGAAGGCCTGTAAAGTCAGGGAGGACATATGACACCGCTGGTTTCCTGGCCCTATCCCTAACCAATCCACTTTCCTTTTGTTTGGGATGTCCTGTTTCACAGGTTGTCCTAATGACCCACATTACACAGGATGTGTATTCTTTACTTGACAAATTCAGATTAGCCCCAGGTTTGTCTTTGTCCCCCCCAAAGGACTTACATAGTCTGCATGCTCAAGTGCTCCAAGCAGCTCACTTGCAACTCCCAGGTTTTCCAGCTCATCAAACAGGCTGATATCTATCAAGACATTACATACATTAAAAATAGCATGACACAATTAGGCAAATACACAAAAGTAACCCTACTACAACATCTTCTTACTCTAGCCCTACTGCATTATTCAATTTCGGCGTATTTGGGATGCCTGGCTGTACAGTGCTGTATGCAAGCATCTGTAAACTCAGATGTATTTAATGAGACGTGTTTGCAGCTATAGCGTCTCCTGGAGGCGACACGCTGAAACACATCGCTGTTTAAATACCACAATTACATAATGTACATGGTGGCATACTTTAACATATTTAACCACAACCACACACACAACTAACATAGCTAATAAGGCTTTATCATAAAGATATGATTTCGGATGAGGTGGAGGAATTATGTGTCGGTTAATTGCTACAGAAAAAATCTTAAGGGTTGCGTCATTTGCTAGAAACTAACAGAGTCTCTGCTTGAAAATGGAAACTAGTTGTTGAGATTAAAAGAACACGTGTAACTCTAACTTCGTGGTATTATGGTGTAATAAATCGTAAGCGGTTTTGGCAAATATAAAAACCACTTGCCCTGGTTATACCAGTGGAAGGCTTACCCCACTCTCCATCCTGGTCGATGGACATGCTGCCAGGGTCACTATTCATCATCACAGGATGATTTTCGAAGTCTAACGTTAGATCTGATGACATTCTCCCTTGACGACATCAGTAACGGAATCAGAAAGTGATATCGTAATGTTTAATCGTGCGTTCAAAAGCCTATCGTCCGCTCATCGTACGTCTGTTTATTTACCGGTACTGTTCCTGCAGACGATCCGTAGATACACGTCGGTCTAAAGGCGATCTACGGAGAGCGCAGAGGGACATTTTGTGACGTAATATTGATTCGCAATGTTTGGTTAGACCACAGGGTGGCAGAACGGTACTAGCACTATTCATAAGCGTCGCTTGATAAAAGTACATAGTATGTGAGAGTGTAATTTGTTCTAATGGGGTGTAGTTGTATATTAAGGGGGAAGGGTGCAATACAGATTTGCATTGATGCTTTGAAACAGTTAAATGGTGTAAACCAACAAGGAATGGAACTAAAGTATATGCAAGGAAAACAACAGCTTGTTGTGGTACACTAATACCTTACCTTGTGCAACATAACCTCAACATCTGTCTATACCGGTATGCATTAGTCATCTTGCACTATTATTTATTTACTTCAGGGTTGATGCTGCTGCCAGGTGATATTGCTACATTCCACAGTCATATCCCATCGATCTGTAAATGGGTTTCCCATCAGATAGACATGTTTGACCATCCTGTAATTGACGATGAGTCCAGCTATCTAGGGAGATATTTTGGCCGTGGTTCTGAAATACCCTACTAATAATTATCTTTGGTGTGTGTGTTTGGTGACTCTTGCTCAAGCCAGAGGAAGATTAACTTCAGGTGGTGATCAGTGATTCCCTGGTAGATTTGTTGAGCTGTGAAACATAACCACCCACATTGTCCCAAGTAATATATCATATGACATATACCATATGACATATAACATAGATGCTGTATAAATAGTCTTTCAGGAGCCTGCAGCACGCCTGTAGAAAACAATTTGTTTAAAAGCCAGTAGAAAACCATCTTTTGTTTTTTGTTTTATTTCCTTAATTTTTACCCAGGATGCTTTGCTCTCATTAGCATGGTCCTGCCCTGGACTCAACATCATTGGCTTGTGATGTTCCTCTACTTACTTCATGTTATAATCGTATTTCTGCAGTAGCTGCAGTAGTCGTAGTAGTAGTGGCAAAATATTGTGGTTGCTACTGTGGTTTCTCCTCATTCATTTTATTCATGTATTCATCATTCACCACACGGTCCAAAATAGACGACAAGAAATTGCTTAAAATAGACCAAGAGCAGAATAGGTTGCCACATGCATTTCCATTGCAATAGAGTCATGGAGCGTTTTACAATAATATATGCATATTAAGTCACTGGCTGAAGTGACTGGCCCAGGCCACTCCTCATCTGTGGACGTGTCAGGGGTCCATCACAGTGATTGTGTGTAAAGCCCCCTCCCCACGTCCAGACATAGGCAGCAGGGGATTAAAAGGTTAACCTGATCCGAGGCTAGCATGCGTTAGCTGAACATCTGTGTAAAATGGATTAGGGGCTTTGGTCACATTGCCGGTTGCCATCGTTTCATTATCAATGTCTCCTGTTTCCTGTGGGTAACATAGTATAGACGTGAACATTTGGATCATGACACGTGCCTATATTGCTTTTTCTACCACAAAAGAGACATCATTAAATGCATGTTGTTCAACAATCAATATAATACCCTTTTTTGTCTGAAGGAAATACCTCAATTCCTCTATAAGTTTTATTAATTATGAATTCATATTCCAAAATTCCAATGTCCAGCATGTCATAGGGCAGCTCTAGTCCTGGTAATAAACATTATACAGTCTGAAGAGGTGCACAACAATAAGGGAAGTGAAACAATATACTGTGTGTATGTGACACTTCAATGCATTTCTGCACATATCACTAATTAATCTATTCTAAAATTAGGAAAAAACTATCTATACTATTTATAACCATGTATACTGTAATTACAGACACACATTTGTTTAACTTATCATATCAGTTCCCTATTTTCTAAAGTAAAATGCTTAAATAAAACTAAACTAGACTAACTCAAAGTGAACACGAGGAGGGAGCACGTTGTTTAACCAAACATCTGAACATGTCTTGTGAGTTGTGGTGCTGATGAATTGATCTGTAAAATCACATATCCGATTTCCAATTTCCAATTCCAATTTCTAATTTCTTAATTCGATTATTTTTTGTCAGAGTAAAATGTAAATACTGGAAATAATTACAATGCATCTTGTTGTAAATAATATTGTGTTACACAATTGCAGCTGATCTTAATCCTAGGCTATGCCATGTTTACATTGACTGACAGCCAGGGCAAATACATAAGTCCATTACCGCAGTATCCTCAGAAAACGAAACGTTTGTAACGCCGCTTGCTGTTTTTATTAAATCTTATTTTCTGACACGGCGGAGCACTTTCCCCGTGCTTAACCAAGCAACAGGGTTTGGAGCAAAAAGAAGAAACCCCAAAGGGAAAAGAAAGGGGGAGAGAAGTGAACGAGAGGCTGGGAGCCCTCCCGGCCGGGAGAGGAGAGGGTTTGGGCCGCATTTCATCTTTTGTGTCTCAGATGGATGACCTGCGAGATGGATGATGTTCCGCAGAGCTGTCTGCCATTGTCTTACGCTGCTACCAAAGAGGACCCCACCACTTATCATCACAGGCTTATGTATAGAGCAGAGGGGCGGCGAGAGAGTGTGGGGGTGTGGGGGGGGGGGGGGGCAAGGCGGGGGAAGGGGGGGGGGGGGGGCGGGGGGGGGGGGGGGGGGGAACTCTGCC